>ML318624.1:0-19549 GCA_005239505.1 Nicotiana paniculata
AAATTGTCACTTCAATTGGAAAAACCCTTTAACCCACAACAATCAATAACACCCATTCTTTTGAGGGGTAGAACAGGGGTGTGACATCAAGTTTAAAAGTTAAGGACAAGCAGTCCTTAACTTCAAGTTTCAAGTTCAAAAGCTAAGGACAAACAGTCCTTAACTTCATGTTTCAAGTTCAAAAGTTAAGGACAAGCAGTCATTAACTTCATGTTTCAAGTTTAAAAGTTAAGGACAAGCAGTCCTTAACTTCAAGTTTCAAGTTCAAAAGTTATGGACAAGCAGTTCTTAACTTCATGTTTCAAGTTAAAAAGTTAAGGACAAGCAGTCCTTAACTTCATGTTTCTAGTTAAAAAGTTAAGGACTGCTAGTCCTTAACTTTAAGTTTCAAGTTTAAAAGTTAAGGACGATGGGTCCTGAACTTCAACTTTCAAGTTTAAAAGTTAAATACAAGCAATCCTTAACTTCAAGTTTCAAGTTAGGTCCTTAACTTATAGTTTTCAGTCCTTAACGTTTCAAGTTAAAAAGTTAAGGACAAGCAGTCCTTTACTTCAAGTTTCAAGTTCAAAAGTTAAGGACAAGCAGTCCTTAACTTCATGCTTCAAGTTAAAAAGTTAAGGATAAGCGGTCCTTAACTTAAAGTTTCAAGTTAAAAAGTTAAGGACAAGCAGTCCTTTACTTCAAGTTTCAAGTTCAAAAGTTAAGGACAAGCAGTCCTTAACTTCATGCTTCAAGTTAAAAAGTTAAGGATAAGCGGTCCTTAACTTAAAGTTTCAAGTTAAAAAGTTAAGGACAATAGGTTCTTAACTTATAGTTTTTAGTCCTTAACTTAAAAGTTCAAGTTAAAAAGTTAGGACAATAGGTCCTTAACTTATAGTTTTCAGTCCTTATTCAGTCCTTAACTTAAAAGTTCAAGTTAAAAAGTTAAGGACAATAGGTCCTTAACTTATATTTTTCAGTCCTTAACTTTGAGATCCAAGTCCAAAAGTAAAAAACACTTCGTCCTTAACTTTTATGAACATATTTTCAAAATTTTGCCTGCTACTCCATTTCTTGTTCATTCTTCAACAGTTGAAGCTATCAAAATAAGTACATGTCATTTTTGTTTTTGCAATCAAAGCTCTTTGAAAATGTTCCACTGCATTTAATTCTAGAAACAGAAGAATGAAAACACGAAATACAACTATGAGACTCAAATAGTGGTATATCTTTACTCAAATAAGTGGGCAGCGAATATTAGGAAAATTTGAGAAACATGGGCAATCACATTCTAATAACGATATTTCAAGTCTTTAGAAACATTAATGTGTCATCTCATTTTGAATACCCAAAATCTCAGAGAAGAAACGAGAGCTTAAGTGATGGAGAGAAGAGCGGGTTTTGAGATTTTGATAATGAAAAAGGGTTGAAAAGAAAAGAGATGAAGAAAGGGTAAAAACACCTATTCATCTTAATTATAACAAAGTAATAGCTATATATACTCAGCATTGAAATTGCTGGCCAAACTAAATAGCATCTTAAAAACTGGCCACCTCACGCCATTTCCTCTACAATTGAGGTTTCACGTGAATTACAAGCCCAAAGACGACGTCGCACACTAGGGTTATTCTTATGCTTCATAAAATTGTGTAGAGAGACCTTTATTTGTCAGTTTTAAAAGAAAGAAAATGCAGCAGCCAAGTCACGAAATTGAAACGAAAAGAAATAGGGTTTTAGTAGCCCCTTAAGGATTATCAAATAAGGGCAGTAAAATAGCTCCATTGTACGTTATTCTCAAAAAATGAAGCATATGGGAAGACATATACATCATGTTTTTAACTTTTGGTAGCAATGAGACGGAGAATTATGGGGATTTGAAGAATAGCTAATACGTGTCATTTAAATTCGACCATGACAACTTTTCAAAGAGAACAAAGTCATTTGGATAGCTTACGAGTCAACAATGAATATCCCAACAATCCTTGAAGGATTATTAGAAACAAATCGCGAGGGCGAGGCATATTAACAATCAATTATGGTGGTGGACTACGATGGTTTAATATTGAAATTCTTGCATCAAATCTTTAAATTTGGATTCAAGGTAAGTTTTAAGGCTTTCTCTCCTAATATGAAATTCTATAGAACCCACATGCTATATGTATTCGATAAAATTCCTAAGCCATGTCTACTGTACTTCAGTATTTAGTTTATTTTATTCTTATTCAGTACGACTCCATGAGAATGTAACAGTCTTATATGCTTATGTATATTATCAATTGTTATATGACTTTTCTCATGATGTTTTTATTCAGTTCAACATTCATTCATGCATTAATGTGATCATTCAGGAAGGGAGAGCTAGCCGACCTCTCCTTGCGTGAGTGTCACAAGGTCAGGGTTAGTTACCCCACGCTCGTAGGGGCTATTGTTTGTTGGGGGAGATTAACCGACACTCCATTTGCGTGTTGCTAAATCTCACGTACGTAGAGCCTCTATGTGTAACTATTTTTCAGAAAAGTTATTTTTTTTAAAATTGATAGCTTCCACCTTATGTTTCAGTTATCAATTATACTCAGTTTTCGTGTTTTCAGTTATTAGCTTATAGTTTCAGTTTTCAACTCATTTCCTGTTTATAGATTTTGTTGATATTTTATTCTGTGAAACCACTTCCTTTCATATGATGATTTTTTTTCTTAGAAGGTCTCGTTCCTCCTTTTTAGGATGTAGTCTATGGGCCTTACTAGATATTCTTTGGTGGTACTTAGCCTATTTGGGCCCGCCACGTCATGTGGCAGGTGTTAAAATTGTAGGTGACGAGATACGTGACGAGAGATAGACTCCGTAAACTCCATTGGCAAGCCCGTTGTTTCTTCTATTTGCGTCAATGTCCTTTTTAGGTCTTTAATTAATGTTTAACTTTCATATTTATCTAGGGAATGTCCCGTAGGCTTATGTATTCAGACTTACAGTTAGAGGCTCATGAGTTTGCTAGTGGATTCAGTTGCCAGGCATGTTAATATTAATATTAGATTTTAGTTGTGAGATAATTATTATTTTAACCTTTATTTATGAATTATAGATATTATGTACATCGGCTTTTGTTAGTTAGAACAAGGCTTGTTCGACGTGTAAGGTAGGTTGAGCTCCATCACGTCCCACCTCTGTTTGGGAGCGTGACATATGTCATATATTTTTTCATGGAAAAACTATTCATGGTAATATCAAGGCAGCAATATACTTCTTGACTTTTGGGTGTTGACTCAATTGACTCTAAGGTAAGGGTCAAACGAGTCCGGAACCAAAATGTGATTCTTTTTGCCAAGTATGACCGAAATAAGTGTAAAAAAAGAGTGACATATCTATGTATAACACTCTTTTAAAGAGCGTTATACGCTAACAGCTGTTTTAGACGTTACGGTATAGCACTCTTTAAAAGAGCGTTATACGTATAATGCCTTTAATAACAACGATATATATGTATAACGCATTTATAAAGCACGCTATACCTGTTTTGTGGGCCCACCAATAAGTTTCATTCGCTTAACTATCATAACAATAATTCAAATGGGTATAGCGCCCTCTAAAAGAGCGTTATACCTCAAAAAATTCAATCCGCCAAGCTAGACATTGTCTTATTTAAAGATGTTAGGATTTTACAAAAATCCACTCAAAAATATTCCTAACTCCTGTTAAAATTTTTCTTCTTGTTAAATTCTCAGGCATTTTTTCATAATGTCTGAAGAGCGAAAAGTAAAGGTTTCATTATATTGGGGGGGGGGGGGGGGGGGAGGGGTGAAGTTGTGGTGACGAATAACACTGTGAGCTATAGTTTATCTCTATAGTGTCATGTTAAGTTGCCACTTACAATGGACTACTCTACATTAGCATCGTTGTTATGTCAAAAAATGAGTTTGGTGAACCTTAAAGTAACCAGAAGATATCCGTATTCCGTCACTCCGCAAGGGGTTGCTTGTTACCCTGAGTAACACCGACGATGATGAAACTTTGAGGGATTTTTTGAGGACTCCGGATGAATGCCGGAAATTTCTTGTAATAAAAATGTTGGAAATATACGTCAAGGTTGAAGACGTTCACAATAATGAGGTTGAGCATAGTAGGGATAGCCCTCAGTCATCTGGTGGTTATTCTGGAGTAAATTTTGCCGGACAGGTTCCGTCTGAAAGAGTTTGACTTGATTTAAACTTATCACCACGGGCGAATGAGGAGAGAGGAAATAATTTCGCTCCTGCTTTACATAATCCACAAGACGAGTAGTAAACTTCAATTTTCCTTTGTGTTACGATGTATATTTTTATTGTAATGAATTTGTATTAACGCTCATATATTCCACAGGGGGTACCGGCCAAATATGAGTTTTACAAGTTATGAACCCACTCCTAGTTGGAATATGCCTAGTTCTTGTGTGTTGGATCATGGTGGTCCGTCTGTGAGTCATCACCAACAGGATAATGTCCCTCAAGGAATGTCAACACATTATAACTTGTAAGTGAAATGATACAACTATGTGGAAAGTATTTATTAATTCGAGTAGCTTATTATTTTGTTGTTTGTGCAGTGAAAACGAGCAGGTTGAAGCACCTGTCCTGACTCAATTGTCCGAAGACGACATATTAAATTGGGATCTGGCATATGCACAGAGTGAGGAAGAGAACAGTGATTATGACAACAATGCCGATGATTTCGGAGACAACACACCCTTCCCTCGTGAGGATGGTGATGAGGAGGAAGAGAATGAAGGACCTGATTTGACGAGGGAGTATGCTCCACCCCCCGTTAGACCAAGAGTGTACGAGTCCCAAGTGTTGTTTCATTCAAGGCAGATTCCCTACCTTGATCATTTGCCAAGTATGCCGGATGTGGATGCTCTGACAAGGGATTTTGATGAAATTCATATAGCAATGTGGGATGATTCTAGACCAACGATGCTGGCAAAGTGCATCCTTTTTCCTGATAAAGCGCGCCTAAGCAGGGTGACAAAAATGTACAGCGTAAAAGAGTGTCGTGAGATGACACTGTGGGAGTCAAGTTCGGATATATACAAGATTGTTTGTCGTAGATGGTTTATGGGTTGTCATTGGATGTTGCGTGCGAGGAAGAAGAACATAGGTCTGTGGAAAGTGGGTAAATACATTGCCACCCACACATGTGAAATGGATACATTAAATGGGAATCACTAGCACTTGGATATTGACTTGATTTCTCTTGTCCTTATTCCACACCTTGAAGCGTCCATAAGGTATAAAATCAAAGAGTGTATTACATCAGTCCACCAGGAATATGGCCATACCATTTCCAAAAGAAAGACATTTCTCGGGCGCAAACGTGCGTTTCAAATTGTTTATGGCAACTGGGATAAGTCATTTGCAGCTCTACCCAGGTACATGGCCGCATTGCAACACTTTAACCCCGGGACGGTTATTGAATAGAAGCTTGAGCGAAGTTGGGGAAGACCAGAATATATATTCAATTACGTGTTCTGGTCATTTAAACCAGCAATTGATGGTTTTCCGCATTGCCGGCCGGTAATATCTATAGACGACACTCATGTCTATGGAAAGTATAATATCAAGTTGTTGATCGCTGTTGCAGTAGATGCTAATGGACAAATATTTCCTCTAGCTTTTTCTATTTGTGCCAATGAAAGCCAAGAGACGTGGACGCTGTTTTTGAACCATTTGAAAGAGCACGTTGTCAAACAACATTCGGGTATTTGTCTAATATCTGATCGGCATGGTGGTATCTTAAGTTCTATAGAGAATTTGCCTGAATGGAAAAAACCTTATGCCTACCACCGTTACTGTGTAAGGCACCTAAAGGCCAATTTACAAAAGGCACATCCCAATAAGGATCTGCATGATTTGATGTGGATGGCAGCAACAGACCACCAAGAGCATAAATTCCGAAGGCACATGGAATCTATCAGGCAGGAAAACGAGAGAGTCTATCGTTGGTTGATGTAACATGAGATTGACAAGTGGACTTTGCATGCAGATGGTGGCAGAAGATGGGGAATTCTGACTACAAATGTTTCAGAGTCTTTCAACGGGTTATTGAAGTCGGCAAGAGGATTGCCTGTCACTGCCATTTTGCGGATGTCATTCAAGCAGATGGCGGAGAGGTTTGTTGAAAGGGCTGCAACTGCAACGTCATTTATGGAAAGTGGTGTTGAATTTATGACACCGTCGATGAAGAGATTTGAGAAATACAGGCGGCGAGCACACTGACATTCATTTTTACAGTATGATCACGACAACAATGTTTTTGAAGTTTGCACCGCTATCCATCAAAATCGGGGGAATAATGTACATACCATAAATGAATCTAGAAGGTTATGCTCTTGTGAAAAATGGTCGATCTACCATATGCTGTGCTCCCATGCCATCATGTGCTTTCAACATATTGGTTTAGGGCCAACCAACTATATTGATAAACAATATAGTGTTGTTGCATACTTAAAAACCTATAGTGGGCAATTGCAACTAGTGGGTGCTGAGGATTATTGGCCTTTGGAACCATTTAAAATGGTGCATAACAAGGAGTTTTTGCATCGAATATAGGTGCAGAAGAGAACACGTATATGGAAACAAATGGATGTTAATGATACCGTTTATGCGTGCAAATGTGGTATATGTTCTCAAACAGGACACGATCGTTGAAAATGTCCTTCGGGTGGTTTGGGTGGCGGTGGTAATCCATCTCCTGATGGGAGTTCTTCTAATGTGCCCAACTATCAAGTATATACTTAGTAACTGGTTTTCGTAATTTAGTTGTAATAAGTGTATGTACTTGTTTATGTTGCAAGATGTATCAAATAAAATTATTGATACCTAATATTATTATTAGAAAACTACACTTCATAGGAGGAAGATGTTTGATAAATATGTGAACATATATAGCGCGGTTAAATACTACGTTATGTGTTAGCATATTGCGGTTAAATACTACGTTATGTGTGTTGTCTTATCGAACTGAAAAGCTGCCCGCCTGCGAAAAAACTGTTTTGTATCCGAAAGAATCTTTAACACGCGAAGCATAGCACGGTTACATACTACGTTATGTGTGTTTCCTTGCCTATAAATAACGGGTGCATTCTAGTTATTTTATGTGCTTAACAATAACCAATAGCAAAACTTTCCATAAAAGTAGGTTTTTTTTCGCTTTAACAAATGTCTGAACGCCTTTATGTACCAAGGTACCAGTGCGGCAAAAAATGTATGATGTCGAACTGTTGGGATGATGGTGAAGTTGGGCGCCGATACTGAATATGTGCGAACAAGTTTTATGGGATTCCCGACGAAACTTTTTGTAATTTTGAGATATGGATTGATGAACTCTGTAAGCAGGAATGCTACAAAAAAAACTTTACAGTATATTCAAGATTTGAACAAAATATACGAACGTGATGAGGTTATGTATAAACGAGAAATTTCGGAGTTGAAAGAGAAACTAAAAGAGGTGGAAGAAGGAAAAAATAGGTCGTTGGATCAATTTGAGTGGTTGAAGAAGAGAATAGTGGACTAAATAAACCAATGTATGTGTTTAGTGTAGTATTTTATATTTATGCTTTCCATGTCATGTATTCTCATTATGTGTGCCAAATTTAAATTATGTTAAGTTTCTATGTTTGTGTTGCATTATTAAAATAACGAAGAACCGCGGAAATATATACATAATGCGCATATAATGAAAACAATAAAAATTGTTGCTATTATTTATATAAAATAACATTTACATCAAATACAAAAAAAAAATCAATGTGTCCCACAACCTGTGTGCTTCGATGCAGCCGCTGGCCTGAGGCGCATTCCATCCCACCCGGCTACGCTATCAGGATCATCCCCATCACATCGCCTCTTTATAGTAGGATGTGCTGCAGCATGATCATCAGTAGTGCTGACAGGATTGGTAGAAGGGGCCATCAGTCTAGTAGTCACCTACATAAGAATAAGTCTGCTCATTATATGAAAATATATGTTAAGTCACAAAAATTTAAATTGTCTTACCATGATCTTGTCGGGCTCCTGAATATAATCATCCGTCGCAGCCAGGTCAGCATCGCACAAAGCGGCCTCCGTGAAGGGCTCATATGAAGCCTTAATAAGAAAATTAATAAAGTTATGGCAAATCAATGAGAAAAGAAAAAACAAGTTTAAATTTAATACTAATAAAAACATACATGCGCCTGCAAAAGCTCCCCAGCACCCCTCGATGATGAGCCATAACTCAGTCGGCGCCCACTATCCTCATCTCTAGTCGGCTGATCCTCAGCAGCGGCCGATGGGCCTGGAAAGTATGCATCCCAATCCTCTCCAGTAATGCCCGTGCCCGTGATCAACAATGGACCTGACGGGGTCACTTGCAAAGTCCCTGGAGTGAGCTCCGGCCCAAAGCTGTATGACGGCATGCTGCTGTGATACTCATCCGGCTCATGGAGGTCACCCGGCTGATCAGCATCAACATCATCAACAGGGGCCTCAATGCCCCCTTGCTGGGGACCACCTCCTCGCCGCCCCCACGACCCTGTGGGGCAGACCTGCCTCGTGGGGCAACCCTACCTCGTAAGGCACCCCTACCTTGCTAGTACTGCTCTGGCGCCACATAAGCAGGGTCGTGTCTTAAGAGCTGATCCATTTGGGCTCGCTGCAGTGTCCGGGCAGCTAGCTCCGCAACCTTCTGTCCATAATCGTGCAAAGTGGCCGCTCCCTTACCAGCATGCTACTGTATCTACAGTCCCAGCTGGTAGAATAGATGTAGGCCAATAGCCTGCACAACGTGTAAAATATAAACTACAGAACGCTAGATTACAGTTATATAAGTAAGAATACAAGAAAACATACTAAGGCCTCGTGCCGCCCGACATATGGAACGTATCGACGCCAGCTCGATGAATGGGATTCCCGACGAAAAGTAGGGTAACGCCACGAGACCAGAGAATATACTCATGAATAGTATCCATCCGACTCGGTGAGGGGGGAGGGGGGAGGAATCAGGTCAGCTCACCGGTCCCAAGTATCGATCTGCGCCTCTAGCCATGCCACATATCGTCCACCCTGGAACGATCATACCACTGATAATGTGTGGGCTCCCATGTGGGACTTCTCAGTACAAACTCCGGACGGCCAAACTGGCGAAGTACCTGCTCCGTGGCATGATTCTCCACAATATCGAGGCACATCAGCGGGACGGAAGTGCTCCAAATCAGTCGGTCGGCCAAGCAATAATTGGGCAGGTCACCTATCAACTCGTTGTTGTATGGCGTCCAGATGAACTATTAAATAACAACAGAAAACGTGAGTATGCGCAACACATGTGAAGCTATACCAAGTAAACTTAGGTATGCATTTACCTGTGCGCCCTCCAGCATATCCAACAAATCCCTACAAAGGGGGAGATTATGTCGAGCCTCGTAGATATGTACGTATCCCTGCCGGAGAACCCACCTCCTAGATAGAGGGAGAAACAAAGGTGGTACATCCGGAGGTAATGGTGGTAGAGGTGGCTGCAACTACATGTACCGCTCCCAGGCCCAAGCCTACCATACAAAGTTGACGTAAAATTTAAGATAAACTTTTACTAGATATGTTATAATGAATAGAGTATTCGAATATGTCGTCACCTGTAGCAGCGGCAAATATCCACATACATCATGCTGGGTGCCCATGCTGCCCGACACATCTGCATATACAAGTAGGCGAGAACAGCGACACCCTAGCTGTATTGGGGTAAATCATCAAGACGCTCAAGATGATAAAGAAATCTCAAGCTGACTAGGTTTCCCGAAGTGTTCGGGAACAAGAACCCTCCAAAAATAAGGAGCAGCAGCAACCTCGTATACCGGTGAATATGCAGATCATCTGTCTCGCCAGTGATTTCGGGGTGCAATATCTCCAAATGTTGTCGAATAGCTATCAAACTCAGAGGACTGGCCCCTGAGTGTGCAGTCTCATCCTGTGGCCTGAAACCAGTGAACTGCTGCAGCATGTCCAAATACTGCCCACGCATCATCTCTCTCATGGTCTGCGACAGTGCAACGGGTAGTCCATCAACTGGCAACCCATATAAAACCTCCACGTCCTGCAGCGTGATGGTGACCTCGCCAATGGGCAGGTGGAATGTGTGTGTCTCTGGTCGCCACCGCTCTATGAGGGCCGCGACCAAAGACCAATCGAGTTGCAGCCGCCCGATCTCCAAAATCCCGTAGAAGCCCGTATCGCCCAGGCGCTGGACTACACGGGGATGGAGATCTCTGTCCTTAAGAAAATTCCACATGTCGTCCACTCTCCTGGCGCAGAGAGTCTGGGCCAATAACTCTCCCTTCCATATGTGGGCGGACCTATGATCGCCTATAACACTAATAGCTCATCGCAGAAAGGTCCGATATGCATAAGTCGCATGTCCATGTCGTCTACTGTAAATTAAACAACATTATTTATATATATTTTTTTTGTAAATTAAATAATTAATGTTTATAATTATACAATATTTAATTGGACAGAGTATTCACATATGGGTTCCAGGCTTGATATTTGAGGCCCAGCAGCACCAAGCTATCATGAATTCTTGTATGTGTCAATTTTATTATTTTACATGTTAGTTTCATAATTTTGTATGTTTGTTCTGTATATTTAATAATTTATTCTTATAATTATACAATATTTAATTGGACAAAATATATATCTATGTGTTTCATGCTTGATATTTGAGGTCCAGTAGCACCAAGCTATCCTGAATTCTTGTATGTGTCAATTTTATTATTTTACATGTTAGTTTCATAATTTTGTATGTTTGTCCTGTAAATTAAGTAATTAATTTTTATAATTATACAATAACTAATTGGACAGAGTATATATCTATGGGTTCTAGACTTGATATTTGAGGCCCAGTAGCACCAAGCTATCCTGAATTCTTGTATGTGTCAATTTTATTATTTTACATGTTAGTTTCATAATTTTATATTTTTTTTTTGTAAATTAAATAATTAACTTTTGTAAATTGGACAGAGTTTGTGTTTGATCTATCAGTATAAGAGATACTTAGATAATACGGATACTACGCTAAAAAGCTCTACATTTTACTACGCTAAAAGGGCACTATATTACTAGTCTTTAAGCAAATAATCTAAACAAGATAAAAAAAAATACATTTTAATCACAAAACATTCTAGAAAATACATATAAAACAGCAAAAAAAAATTATTAACATTTTTATTAACAAATAATAATTATTTCTCAACTTTTACATATTTTTTAGAACACTAATATCTTAGTCTGGATAAAAATGACATACCAGTTTAAACATAAAAAAATACTAAACAACATGGAACACATTCAAAACACCTAATATGCATTATTTATACGAGTTTCGACATAAACTAAATCAGAATACCTCGATTTATGTTTTTCGAAAAGTTGAAGAATTGAAAATTGGAGTTGGAACAAGCGACCCACAACAATAGAAGACTTGACTAGGATGTGGGCCAACACTCATGTCTTTTTGTGATACGGGTGGGATCCACTTGGATTTTTTATCGAGTTAATAGGAGTTGGGGCGGGGGGAGGGGGGGGTGGATCTTTCTGATTTTTGAACTGGGNGATACTTATGTATGTATAGCGCGGTATATAAAAGCGCTATACATATAGCGCTTTTATATACCGCGCTATACTTACATGTCTTATCAACTTTCATATATAACGCGTTTTTTAAAAGCCTTATACGTATAACGCTCTTTTAAAGAGAGCTATACCTGTCTAAAGCGTCCGTTAAAGTATAGTGCTCTTTATAAGAGCGTTAACATAGATAAGTCACTCTTTTTCTACACTTATTTCCGTTCTACTTAGAAAAAAGAACCACACTTTAATTCCGGACTCTCCTTTACATGCATAATTGGTAGATGGTACACCTTTATTGTGCGTGTCCAAGTTATTGACAATTATTATTCAACAAACTAGAAAGTATTGAGGTTATTATTTGCCAGTTAATTATATACGAGATTCTCTAAATTATGCATGCCACCTAAAAACGAGATTAAATTTTTAGTTTTTACCTTCCATCTCAAATTATTAGACATTAAGAGTTAGTGAGGATAATTAGGGGTTATTATTTGCCAGTTAATTATAAGACAAAATGGTCTCGCGGCCACTTAACTTGCACCGCTTTTATCATCCATATATAAACTTACAGTTTTCCTATTTTAACAATTCTACTTCATAAAAATACAAGTAATATACACCTCCTGCTAATCGTGTTACTCAATCATTGTGACATGTCTGACACACTATATTCTTTGTTTATTATATTTAACATATGTAATTTGTGGGTCCTGAACTAGTGAAATGTTTAGAAGTCGTCGGAATTCCGTTGTCTAGGAACATTGGTTTGAAAGTAAAAAAATATCAAGTTTGCAAAATAACAACCCCTTAAATTTTTTGACTCCATTTATCAGCAATATCAATACAGAAAGAATAAGCTAAAAAGGTTAATTTTTTTAATATCTTTTCTTTCTCTTCCTTTTCGCCATAGCTCGTGCTCTCCTTACTTCACATAAATGGAGGTTCATCTTTATATCTTCATTAATGGAGGAGAAAAGGTGGAGAAGGGAAGGAAAGAAGAACAGGAAAGTGAGAATCGAAATTGAAGAAGACGAACAAGAGAAAGGGGGAATTTTTTTTGTGGGGTTGGGGGGGTTGAGGGGACGGGGGAGAAGATGGGATGAAAATAATGGTGGACAAAGTTGGAAGAGGGTAGGGGTGCGGGCGGGGGGGTTTTGGAGGACGTGATAGGATTTTTTCAACAAAAAAAAATCTTCTATCTTGTATTTTCTTCGATTTAACTATTTTTAAATAAAAATCAACATATGGACGCGCCATATAAGCGTGACTTACACGTATTTTATCCACATCAGCTATATTTCAGCCACATAAGCATAGTCAACGATGAAAGGTGGTTATTAATACTACTAGATAAGGTGATGCCCGTGCTGAGCACGGGCCCAACGTTGTAACTTAGATGTCTCTATTCATATAAACTAAATCAAATCTAAATCTCCAGCAATTTTGAGAGAAAATGACAAGAATCAAATAGCTTTTCTACAATAACGTCAGACTTATGGTCATATTGGAAAATAGATAGCAATATACATGAAACATAACTAATACTATAACCCAATGATAGCCAATTCAATGCAAGGATGAAAAACACCTAAATCGAGTCTCTAAAATTTAGGCTATCAACAAATAGGAAAATTCAGGTTACCAACAAATATGATACGTCAATTGATTTTGCAAATTATTTTCCTAGCATTTTTCTCTATTGTTTCCTAGCATTCCCCCCTTTTCTTCTTCAGAAGACAACCTTATTGTTGTTTTGACAAATATACAATGACATGCACATCTATTGCTCTTCAAGGTGTATTTCTTTCCCATCTCCAATTGTCCAACACACAACATTCAAAAAGAAGAAGCTAATATAAGAAGATTCAGCTCTGAGATATTTCAACTCATGGAAACATTTTAATTTTATTCATATAACACATGTGCAAAATCTCACAAGGGTACACTCACCAACAGAAGAAAAGTTGAGATCTTTAACTTTCAAAACAAGCGTTAAGAGTAGAAGAAAGAATCAGTTCCATGATAATTGGCACTCTTGAAGAATAAAATAACCTACTGAAAAATTCGCAGAGACTTCCTTTATTGAGAGAATTCAATTCCATATAACTCTATCAAATAGTCATTTAAGTAGGCAGCAATATGGATGAATAGATATAAAAGCTCTAATGCTAATTAGGATGAAAGATGTGAAAAAGATTTTGGACAATGCACAACTTTTAGTCAATGTTGCAGAGCATGTTTTTGAGTCGTCCCATGCTTTGACATCTCCTTTCAACCTTCGCTCATCCTATATGTGCTCCAGCCCGCTGCAAGACATCAATTTCAGGTTTCACGACATTGAAAAATGACGTTGAATTACTTCTTAGAGCTGCAAAATCTGAAGCCTTCTACCTACATATATTG
This sequence comes from Nicotiana paniculata, assembly GCA_005239505.1. Classification (NCBI taxonomy): domain Eukaryota; kingdom Viridiplantae; phylum Streptophyta; class Magnoliopsida; order Solanales; family Solanaceae; genus Nicotiana; species Nicotiana paniculata. Next base: position 14,013 of record ML318624.1, read on the forward strand.
AAAGAGAACCACTTCAATAAACTGGATAACATAATATAGACACTAAATGAAGATTCAATTATCAAATAGTAAGACCAAAAGCAATAGCTTTTCAACCACAAAACACAATCTACCAGGTTTATTTTGGTCCTGTAGCTCTTGTATTGAAACTTAACAGAACTACATTCAATCAAAGAATTTAAGAGCATGTCACTTGCATAAGAAACTTTAGATATGTTTCCTGATTTTCCTACAAGAAGTAAAAACATTAAATGGACCAAAAATGAGGTTTTAAAATGTCTTAGTAATCTTTCAACGCATTAGCGCGGTCAAAGGTAATACATAAGAGGGAAGAAGACATTAATCAGCAATACGGCTCACATATACATTAAGATGACCCGATAACCTAAAATAATAACATACTCCTCTTGCTTTTTACAACAACACTAAATTACAATTGTAACGACTCGACCAGTCGTTTTGAGAATTTACACTTTGCTAGATAGTTTGGGGGTACAAGTAGCTCCGTTTGATGTATTAGCACTTGTGTGCAAAATTTGAGTTCATTCCGAGTTGATTTGATATGTTTCAACATTGTTTCTTCAAGCATAAATGATATCATATTGAACAAATGAGCTCCGATTTCTTTTTTGATTGAAGCATTAGATCAGTATCATAATTACGGACTCGTAGCAAAAAGAATCATCAAATTTGGACATCGTATAAGGATTTTATGATCATTTTACTAAGAATTAGGTTACCAGATTTTTCAGACTAATTACGGAATTGCCACTGACGGCGTATTTAAAAATCTGCACTATTTACAAATATTGAAACCAACATATCTCCTTCATTATAAGGTCAAATTGAGTGATTCAAAATCCTAACTTGACTAAAATTTCACAAGGAATTCATTGGAGGCATAAAAAGTGAGTTTCTAGATCATTTGACACGAGAAACGAGACAGAATAGCTGGTAGAAAAATATATAAAATAAGAGTTTGTTCATTCGGTCATATTGTGAGTTGGGTAGCTCAGATTTGGGAGATTTTGGAGGCGATTTTAACCATATGGACTGGGGTAAGTGTTCTCTACTCGGTTTTAGTTATATTTCATGAATCCATCTTCATTTTTGGGATTTGATTAATGATTTCAAAGTGAAACTGAGGGAGTTAGGACTTGAGTTTTGGAGAGTTTGAGGTGAGAATTTGAGGGACCAAATGGAGTCCGATTTTAAAGAATTTTATATCGTTAGACTCGGGAGAGAACGAGGTTTCTAATTCTGTCATTTTTTATTGGTTTCAAGACGTGGGCCTGGGGGCCGGGTTTTGGCCGATTTCGGATTTTTGGCATATCTTGTGGTTTTTATTGTGAAATTTGATTCGTTAGCCTATGTTGATGGTATTAATATGATTATGGTTAGATTCGGAGGTTTTGGAGACCGAGTCCAGAGACGAGGGCATTCTAGAGTAGGATTTTACGCTATTGAGTTAAGTATCTTGCCTAACCTTGTGGGGGGGACTTCCCCTTAGGATTTGAGTCCTCTGTGTTAATTATAGCCCGTGCATGCGAGGTGACGAGTGGGTGCCCGGTCTTATTTATGGAAAATTTTCCTTTAGGGTTCTTAGGTCCTTATGTTCATTAAGCGGGAAGTTTTCTGATATAATTAGGTTTCATATTTGCTAGTTTTACCTCTACATGCTCTATACATTTTGTTAGCTTTTCTCTAACTCTTACTTGTTATTTGGCCCTTATTTTCCTTAATTGAAGCGATTGATTTCCTTAATATTTTGATACTTCTTAATTGTGAGTTCCTCTATGACTCTGTGCAAATATGCTACATGTTCAATTGGTGTGGTTTCCGGTGAAGTTATCACGTGTCTTACCTACTTTGTTGTCCTTGTGAAGGTTGTTGTATTCCTTTGATTTTTTTTCGTGATTCTCTTGATGCCGTGTTCTCGTACTCTTGGTGGTAGAAATTCTTGTAATTGAGTTGTTATTTTGTTGTTGTTGATTTTAACTATGTACGGTGGGATCGGGTTGCGCAACACAATAGGAGGAATAAGGGTGATCTGTTGAGGAGGAATAAGGGTGAAATGTGATTGTCTGGTGGGATCGGGTTGCACGCCTCAACAAGGAGTAATAAGGGTGGACATGTGGGATCGGGTTGCACGCCGCAACAGGAGGAATAAGGGTGATATATTGAGGAGTAATAAGGGTGGACTGGTGGGATCGGGTTGCACGCTGCGACAAGGAATAATAAGTATGCTCATGTTGTTACCAATTATATATATGTTTGATTTACTTTTATTATAATTGTTGAGGAGGAATAAGGGAGGATTGGTGGGATCGGGTTGCACGCCGCAATATATATATATATATATATATATATTACTTACTTTTATTACAATTGTTAAGGAGGAATAAGGGAGGACTGGTGGGATCAGGATGCGCGCCGCATCAATATATGCATTCATGTATTCTCTTCTGACTGTGTAGGTTATTTCAGTATTTTTGCATTTTATTTAAGGATTGGTTGTACTGATAAGACCCTATTTCACTGTCCGAGACCTTGATGATTTGTATTTCGGGTTCCACTGAGTTTTGAGGATCGGGTTACTGACGTTGTGTTATTGACTTGCCGTTGTTCCCATCAATTCGTTTCGTGAAACTATTACTCTGGTGAATTAATTCTCAAAGTAAATTTACTACTTTGAATTATTTTCTCCTGTTCTGTCAAGTTGTTAGTACTATAGTGATTTAAAATAAGGGAATTAGTATTACGCTATATATATATATATATATATATATATTTCAATAGTTCAAATTTCGATAATTTTTATACTTTATTTCAATTAGTTTTTCACTTAAATTTCCTCAACCTGATGAGATTGAATCTTACTTAAAAAGAGTTTCTAGTGAGTTTTAATTTAGTAAATCCTATATTAAAGGCAATAATTTACCCGATATTGTATTTTATTTGAAAGGGGTATTTTTTCATTCAAATGAGTTCTGAAAATAACTTCATCTTTTCCTCGTTGATTTCCTAATTAGTTTAGAGACTATAATTTACTTTATGCTATATAAATGAGACTCCTTAAACATCTTAATTGTATTGGTTACGGACATTATATACTGGGTAGTATGTGAATTTTGTTTTGAAAAATGAGATGGAAATATGTTGGCACAAGGTTCCATGTGTGCTAAAATTTGGAAATTGAGATTTGTGATATGAGGTACCGAGGATTGAGATGGTGGGGATTGTGTATTAGAAATGATGTGATTGATTGAGTTAACATCACCTTCTTTATTTTAGTACATTTTAACTTGTCTGTTCCCCAGCTATGTTGGTGTTAATTTACTTGGCTATCTTTCGTTACCATCTGTGTTTCCCTTTATTGTCTCTACTGTTTGTAGTTTGATTTCCTCCTGCTATTGACATTTCTTTGCTATCTTTATCTTGATAGTTTATTGTTATTATTATATTCTGTTTAATTTATTTGACCAGTAGGTGTCCTGACTGTTCCTCATCACTACTCCATCGAGGTTAGTCTCAATACTTACTGGGTACCGCTGTGGTGTGCTCATACTATACTTCTGTATATTTTTATACAGATCCAGGTATTTGATCATTAGTAGCTGTGCGGACCGTTGTTGTGGAGACACATGGTAAACCTGTTGCTGCGATCGCAGGTCTCGGAGTCACTTTCTATTGTACTTATTTCCATTGTTTCCTTTTGATCTGGAACAGTGATATATTCATTTTGTACAACCACTCATAGAAACGCTTATAACTTGTAATACCGGAAATTGAGAGGCCCATCTAAAAGATAAATGTAACTTAGAGAGTAGTAGTAGTTCAAAGTGTGGAGATGAAAATAGGTTTATAAAAGCAAATGAGGGTTCTGTAATTATGGCATAGTGCTTTGGCAGCACTTATACGCGTAGATAGAAAATTAAATTAATGGTTTAGTAAAATGGAAATTTTGCCCTTGGTCGACCATTATTACCTATTCTATATAATAGAAAAATTAATTATCTTGTGGTCCGGCCCTTCACTGGACCTTGTATATAGAAGGAGCTTAATGCGCTAATGCACCATGTTGCCCTTTTTTTTTACAATGAATTATCTATATTAATATCTTATGATTAAGTCATCAACAAATATTAATTAGAAAGAAAAGAAATTATTGATTGAGCAGATTGAGCCATGCCAATTCTGAGAGTAAGGAAAAAGCAACACTATATTAGCTCATGATCTTATGAAACTTCAATCCATCCCTCAAATAAAATTCTTTGTTAACATCTATCTATAGTTGTTGCAAAAACAAGCGCCACGTTATGTAAAGAGAAAAAAAGGAATAAAAAGCGTAAACTGAGAAATAAAGAAAACAATTAGAGACTTTTTATCCATCTACGATATATTCAGATTTCTATCTTAAAAATCAATTTTGTTCAACTAATAGGAAAAAGTAGTTGAGAAAACTAACCTTGAAAATTTTGTCACAAACGAAAATGTTTAACAAATAAATGATCTAACCATTTATCAGATTACATCTTAATGGATGAGATTTATTGAGATTAAACAAAAGAAGAGGTGTTTTCGATACATCCGCAAGCTTCGGCGTACACTCAATTGCTTTGGGCTGCCTTTGAATTTACACATTTCTTGAGGAAGCACAATAAGCAACATAAGGGTAATTTCAAGACCCCAAATCTACACTGACCGTGATGGCGCCTATCGTGGTACTTTTACTGAACATAATACAAGGTACTTCCCATTTAGAACAATAATGCAATTTTATCAAAATCTTACGCGTTTAAACATTTCACAAATGCGGATAAGAAATGAAAACATCTGAACAAAAATCCCAAAAACCCGAAGCCAACAGTCATGAGCAACTAAATAGAACACAGTAACTGACACGATGTCATTAATACACCAAGTCTAGGTAAAATGTAAATAGTGACAAAATGAGAAGGAGAAGGGTGGGGCTGCGAATGCCGTGCAGCTACCTCACAATCTCTGACAACTGCTCCACTGATGAAGAATCGAATCTCACTCGATCCGGGCACCTGGATCTGCACACAAGGTGCAGGGAGTAACGTGAGTACACCAACTCAGTAAGTAAAAAATATAAATAAGGAGTTGAGTGCAGTGACGAACTTTAAAAATCATGTAAATTCATATAATAATCATCAGTGGAAATCAATAAATCCAATCAGGGATCTACGTCCCAAAAGTTTCATAAAACTCCAGTTTTCCCTTTCCAAATTTCATAAAAAACATTGGTGTAACATTTATCGTTTAGAGGCAAAAGTGTGAAGAAGAGTGAAAATAGTAGTTTCATAGCAAATAAGCCACTCGGGCACAGTGTCACTCACAAATAAAGCCTCTTGGGCAAGCCTCTCAATCACTCGTGACTCATCTCTCGTCAGTCAGCACTCATTCTCAATAGGTGCCATATAATAACCGCTGCGGTGTGCAGCCCAATCCACACACACACACACACACACACACATACACACACACACACACACACACATATATATATATAT
>ML318625.1:0-10636 GCA_005239505.1 Nicotiana paniculata
TATCATGTTCGAGTTATGGCCTATTGGGCGATGCGGTATCATGTGAGGCTGTTAGCCATGTTTCGGGTGACTTGCTGTTTGAGCAATTCGTACAGGGTGAGACGAGATTATCGGATCAGAGATCAGTGTGATGAGTTTATGTGAAGTGTATAATAAAGAATAAATACCATCATTCAGGTTCATAATGAAAGTGGTGATTCTAGTCAAGAAGAGGTATTCAAGGAATTGTTAACTCTGCAGTTGAGTGCGAATTTATGCACATTCCCTCCGCTGTGGTTGTATCGCCACCATTATAACAGGATGTCTGTATAAATGTTATGAGGTGCATCAGGAGCATCAGATTTGAGAACCTTGGTTAATAAGGTTCAGGGAGCGTCGTTGTGGCCAGAGGATGAGTTATGCGGTTCATGGTGCCGATTCCGCAAGGGTATGCAGTTATGATCTGGTATATCGTGTGCTAGTTGATGCAGTGCTTATATATATTGAAACTAGGCATGGCTAGAGAAATTTCAGGTGTTTGAATGAATTCTGACCTTACTATATGGATAAAGAAGAAATCTCCAGATTTGATCAAGTTATTGTACTCGACTGGGTTGTGGTAGCATGGGCAGGTGCCCGAGATGTTAAACAGTGATATTAGGTAACTCCAGAGCAGTTCTTAGCACGTTTGAGGACAAACGTCGGTTTAAGTAGGGGAGAATGTAACGAACCGACCGGTCGTTTTGAGCTCTAGCGCGTCGTTCAATGGTTTGAAGTCGTGAGCAGCTCCGTTTTGGGTATTATGACCCGTGGGCGTGTTTGGAATTGAATTCCAGGAAGTTTAGAAGTGATTTGGAAAGAAAATTCTCGTTTCAGAAGCCTTAAGTTAGAGAAATCAACTAAGATTGGAATTTTGAGTAAACGATCTCCGAATCAGGATTTGAAGGTTCCAGCAGGTTCGTATGATGATTTCGGACTTGGGTGTATGTCCGGATCGGTTTTTGGATAACTCGGGAGCGTTTCGGCGTATATTGTGAAATTTAGCATTTTAGAAGGATTTCATGAATTTGGGCTTGAAGTGCATATCAGTGAGATTGATGTCCGTTTGGGATTCCGAGTATGGGAATAGCTCCGTATGGTGATTCTGGAATTGGGAGCGCGATTGAAAGTGAATTTGGATGTCCGTAGGTCATTTTGGAGTCATTTGGCTAAAGATAGAAATTTGAAGGTTTTTGGGAAATCCGACCGGAAGTGGAAGTTTTGATATAGAGGTCGGAATGCGATTCCGGAAATTGGAGCAGGTCCGTAATGTTGAATATGACTTTTGTGCAAAATTTGAGGTCAATCGGACGTTATTTGATAGGTTTCGGCATCGGATGTAGAAGTTTGAAATTCTAAGTTCTTAAAGAATTGGATTCGAGTGCGATTCGTGATTTCGGTGTTGTTTGATGTGATTTGAGGACTCGAGCAAGTCTGTGTCATGTTTTGGGACAGGTTGGTATAATTGGACGGGGTCCCGGGGGGCCTCGGGTGGATTCCGGGAGGTTAACGGATCAAAGTTGAGGTTGGAAGAAGGGCTGAGATGCTGTCATCTGGTGCAACCGCACCTGGGAGGCTTTGACCGCAGGTGCGGCCTGGGAGTCGCAGGTGCGAGTGTGGCTTGGCTTGGCTGGGAACCGCAGGTGCGATGGAAATTCACCGCAGGTGCGGGCAGTGGGGGCGCTGGTGCGATTTGGCTGGAATTGAGGGAAATCACAGGTGCGGTGGATTTGGTCGCACCTGCGAGACCGCAGGTGCGGAGGAAGGACCGCAGGTGCGGAAAATGCCTGGGCAGAATGTTTTAAAGAACGATTTTGAGCCATTTCTCTCTCATTTATCATTTGGTTGAGACGATTTTGGAGAGCTTTTCAAGAGGGATTTCACCAAGCATCAAGAGGTAAGTTGTTCTACTTGTTTCTAAGATTAAATACAAGATTATGCGCATGGATTAGGCTTAAAATTTGTAGGAAATGGGGGAAATAATGAAGAAACCTAGAATTTTAGAAAAATTGAATTTTAGCCACGAATTGAGCATGAATATTTGAGAAAATTATATATTTGAGTTAGTAAGGCTATGGGTAGAATGTATCTTCGAGAATTTCGGATTTCCGGGCACGTGGACCCGAGGGCATTTTGGTTATTTCTTCGAGCGGGGTTGGGAAAGTATATAATCTGAATTTGTTGTGAGTATTAGGATGAATTTTCATTGCTTTGTCATTTATGTGGTAGTTTCGGAGCGTTGTGCATCCGTTGGAGTCATCGGAAGGTCTTGGAAGCCGGTGTTGGAATTTCGGAGCGAGGTAAGTCTCCTTTCTAACTTTGTGAGGGGGAATCGTTCCCCTAGGTGACTTAATTCACTACATGCTACTATCTTCGGGGGCTACGTACGCACGAGGTGACGGGAGTCCGTGCGTAGCTACTATTATGCCATGTCCGGGTAGCCTAGGACCCACTAGCATGCTTTATGTGCGTACCTGTAACCCTGCCTGTATCATTGAGCTGCTAATATGACCGAAAACCTAATTAAATGTTTAAAAGAAAACTAGAGTTCATATTGTTAATCTTCTAAAAAGGAAATTTATTTCCGCTGTGAATATCTGTGTACCTGGACTAGGTGGTATCGAGGAATACCATCAAACTTGACAAATGAATACTTGTGACACCGGGTTCTGGGTTATGTATTGGGATAATTGTTTAAGTGAAATCTTTTGATCACTGTTTTTAAATAACAGAATTTTATTTGCTGTCATATTTAATTTATGAAACTTTATTTATTTGATTATGAAATGCAAGAAAAGGTAACGGTTTCAAAAACATGAATATATTTCAATTAATTAAGGATATGGCTTTTCTGACAGTGGTGTCTGGCGCCATCACGACCTACGAATTTTGGGTCGTGACACAACAAGTTCTAAATCATAAAACGGACTCGCTCGAACCTGCGGAACGCTCGAAACAACATTAAATCTAAGAATCGTACCCCAAAACCAACTAAACTCAACTTAAGAACTTTAAGTTCTTGGATTCACTTCCAATATGCCGAAACATACTTATACTACTCGGAATGACACCAAATTTGCGAGCAAGTTATAAATGACACTGCGAAACTATTCCTACTCTCGGAATTCCGTTCAGACCTCGATAACACCAAAACACATTTCAAACCTCAATTTTTGAACTTCAAGAATCATATTCCACTATTTAACACCAAAACTCCCCCGGATCATCCAAAACCCGTTCCGAGCATACACCCAAGTGCGAAATCATCATACGAACCTATTGGAACCTTCAAGGTCGTTTACTAAAAATGTTGACCGAAGTAAAACTTGGCCTTCAAGGCCAACCTTAAGGAACTAAGTGTTCCAATTCCAACCCAAACTCTTCCAATTCCCGAACCAGCCAACCCCGTAAGTCATAAGTGAATAAAAGCAGATACAGGAAGTCGTATTTAGGGGCACAGGATTCTAGAAAGCAAAACGACTGGTCGGATCGTTACATAAACTAACCTAAACCAACCCTAACCCACGTTTGAGTAGTTAATTTTAGGTAGTTAGTTTTTTCTGATTTCTTTTTCATTTTTTTAAATAATTTTTGAATATCCAAATTTGTTGGAGGTTTGTTCTAAAATTTGACACTTGTTAAATATTTTTTGTTACACTTGACATCATCACTTTGATTTTCTTCTCTTATTCTATATAAATAGATGTTTAGTATTAATACATTGTTAATAGAAATTTTTATTAGCATACTATTTTATTTAATATTTTTTACTCTATTTAAGTATTATTTTTTACTACTTTCTTTTTGTAATATAACAACAGATATATATTTTATTACTCTTGAAATATTATTTTATTTAAATGTTACTTTGTTGTTCTCAATAATTTAATCTGAATTTAAATCAATAAAATCTCTATTAAATTAAAGGGACGTATATAGTGTGATGACCCAAAAGGTCATCCCGTATTTTCTTAGCTAATTTTATGTTCCGAGGTTGTGAAAACCTCATTCTATCTCACCTCAATTTGCGTGTGCATCCCGGGCGTGTAGCTAGGAACTCTTTATGTGAAAAACTGATAAAAATGATAATTTTGTATTAGAAATTTGAATAAAAATTGACTTCGGTCAACATTTTTGGTAAACGGACCCGGACCCGGACCCGTGATTTGACGGTCCCAGAGGGTCCGTAGGAAAATATAGGACTTGGGCGTATGCCCGGAATCGAATTCCGAGGTCCCAAGTACGAGAAATGAAGTTTTAGAGAAAATTGTTTTCTGAAAAATATAAAGGTTTTTGAAAATGAAATTTGATGTGAAACCTGTGGTATCGGGCTCGTATCTTGTTTCCGGAGCCTGGTACATGTTCAATATGATTTTTATGTGTTATCTGTGAAGTTTGGTAATTAACGGACTTGTTTTGACGTGATTCGAGTCAAAAATGCAAAATTTGATGTTTAAAGAAGTTTTGAGAAATTTCATTGATTTTGAGGTTTAGTTTGATGTTTATGATGTTATTTTGGTGTTTTGATTACTCGAGTAAGTCCGTAGGATATTTTTGAGGTTGTGTGTATATTTGGTTTTGAGCCCCAAGGTCTTGGGTATGTTTCGGATGGGTTTCGGGTCTATTTTCCCTATTTTGAAATGTTGAACCTGCATTCTGATTTCCTTATATACGATCGCATAGTGTCTCTTTGAGCAGCCCATACTTTCCTTCAATGCGTTCGCGCATAATCTACCGCGATCGCAGAGGTATGCTTTCCTCTTCTTCGCGATCACATCTATAGCATCGCGATCGCATAATGTTCCAGCAGGGCATCCAGTTATCTCTTCTATGCGATCGCGTTCCACGATTCGCGATCGCGTAGTGTGGAAATTTGGGAATTAGGTAACTACTCATACGTGATCGCACACGTGCCTTCGCGATTGCATAGAGCGTTTTGGCCAGTGGCAATTGTTCCTCTTCGCGATCGCATTACTTCCCCCGCGATCGCAGTGCTTTAAGCCTGGGCAGCCTTTCTTTTCTTCTCCGCGATCGCGATTCATTAAACATCTGGGCAGAATATAAGTTTGCAAAATCAGGGTTTCACCATTTTAAACATATTTTGACTTCTAGAACTCAGTTTTGGGCGATTCTTTGAGGGTTTTTCACACAAATCGAATGGGTAAGTGTTCTTCCACTAGATATATTTCGCGAATCAGTTCTTGTTTTTATCATTTAATTTGTGTTTTGGGTTGAGGGAATTGTGGGTTTTGAAAGAAAACTTCTAAAATGTAAATTCATGATTTGAAAGACCAAACGTTATCAGAATTGGATAAATTTAGTATGGGTGAACTCGTATCGGAATGGGTAATCAGAATTTGTAAAATTTGTCGGGTTCCGAGGTGCGGGCCTGGGGGTCGACTTTTGGGTCGATTTTTATAATTTTGTAAAGATTGAAACTTTATTATTCAGAATAATTCCTTATATATTTTATGTGTATTTTGAAGTTGTTTTAGTTGATTGTAAGCCGTCCGAAGGTCTTTTCGCTCGAGAAGTCTATTTTTGAGTACTAGGTTGTCGTCTTTGAGGTAAGTATCTTGCCTAACCTTGTGTGGGGGAACTACCCTTTAGGATTGAGTCTTCCTTGTTGATTGTAGTCCGAGTATGCGAGGTGACGAGTGTGTACTCGTACTTATTTACAATTAGATTTCCCTTTTAGGATTCGTAGATTCTTATATTACATGTGTATGATTTGTAATTGTTACGCTTGAATCCTTGGTTGTTAATTTCATTCCTTCCTGTTTAAATTAGAATTATTTGTTTTTGGATTCTTCGTTGGCTATTTGACTTTACTTGACTTAACTGAATATTCTACTTCTCTTATCATCATGCTATATTTTCTTCCTAGCTTGCCTAATTGACTATAATTAGTGTCATCTAGCCTTATAGTTGACTAGCCGTAGTTGGAACATTTATTCGTTGGAGTCAAGCATGCCCGTGAGTCTTACATTGTGATTTATATGACTATTCCCTTAAGTGCCACTTAGGTCTAATTGTTAGATATTTATGTTATTGGTATTTCCTTGATGTTGCCTATTATTGAGCCTTTTGTTTTAAGCCGAGTGTTATTCCGTGAAGTAAACTGTTTAGGTGAGATTGGTTATAATTGTTTCTTGCCGGGATGTTATGGTTATTGTTACTGTCTATGCTGTTAATGATATGGTTTGTATTATTGATTCCCTTGTCGGGATGTGATGGTTCCTATTACTGCTTATGCTGTGAATGATATTGTTTGTACTGTTGACTTCCTTGCCGAGATGTTGTGGTTTCTATTACTGGTTATGCTGTTAATGATATTGTTTGTATTGTTCACTTCTTTGCCGGGATGTGGTGATTTATGGGTCATATTGTTGGTTTTTCCTTGCCAAACTGTTGTTCTTGATATTGTTTGGGTGAGGAAGAGTGTAAAGCACGAAGGATAATAACGTGTCATGTTTATGATATTAAGCACGAAGGATAATGTCGTGTCATGTTTATGATATTTAGCACGAGGGAACATTCCGTGCAATGTTTATGTTATTTAGCACGAGGGGACATTCTGTGCCATGTTTATGTTATTTAGCACGAGGGGAAATTACGTGCCATGTTATGTTATGTTAGCAGAGGGGACATTCCGTGCCATGTTATGTTATGTTAGCACGAGGGGACATTCCGTGCCATGTTATGTTATGTTAGCACGAAGGGACATTCCGTGCCGTATTTATGCATTATTATTTCCGTCATTCTTGTTTGCCATTTACTGCATTTATTGGCAATATTTGATGTTCCTCCTGTATTGTATGGAAATTTCTGAGTGACGGACTGAGTCCCGGTGGATAAATCTTGAGGAGATTTTTATCAAGGAATTTTACTAAAAAGTATTATTGAAAAAGCAATAGTTTTGAAATGATTATATTTGAATGAATTTTACATCGAAGGTATATTTGAAAAGCACTAGTTTTACCTAAAATGATATTTGAAAGTCATTCATTGGGAAAGCCTCTTTGGAAAGCTTCGTAGTTTGAAAGAAACTATGTTTTACGTAATTCTCTCTATTAATTATACTTATATCTACTTTTGGAGAAAGTATGTTTTCAAAGTAAACTCTTCCATACTAAGATAATTTTATTTGCAAAAGTTTTTCATATGAAATGCTGTTTAAAGATTTCTACCAGTTATGGATTTTAATGTCTAAGGCCCCATATGAACAAACCGACGTGGAGTTGAGTTATCGGTGTCCTCTATTGTATTGTGTTTCCTTTCGATTCGGCTTGTTTTGCTGTCCATCTTTCTGTGTATTTTTGTGTTATCTCGTGATTGATTTCTGTAATTTCCTTCAGCTTTATATTGTCATTGTGGTGGATTATCATGAGAAGTCTTAGATAGATGTAACGTTCGGTCATTTCTATAATCATGTTATTTATTTCGTAGACCAGTGGTGTCTTGACTAGTCCTCGTTACTATTCCACCGAGGTTAGTCTTGATACTTATTGGAAACCACTGTGGTGTGCTCATACTACACTTCTGCACATTTTTGTGTGCAGATCCAGGTATATATTGTAGTAGTTGTGTGGATGATTGACGAGGAGACTCAAGGTAACCTGTTGTTGCGTTCGCAGGCGTCGGAGTCACCTTCTTTGTATTTATTATTCATACACTGTTGGATTTATTTCCAAACAGATGTACTTAGAAGTTGTAGAAGATTCGTACAGCTTATGACTTGTACTACCGATTTTGGGAAAGTTTGTACATTCTGTTGAGATTTTATATCGAGACTGCTACCCTTCTTTTATTATTGTTGTTATTCAGTAACTGTTAGACTTAATTACCTAAGATTATGTGCCATCACGATACCCAACGGAGGGAAATTTGGATCGTGACATATAGTCATCGACTAACTTTTTTGTTATGTATTTTGTTATTATACTATCCAATATTTAGTATTATTACATTGATAATAGAAATTTTTATTAGCATATTACTTTGTTTAATATTTTTGTGTGCTACTTTATTTTGTTATATTTTTATTATATTCTTGATGAGTGAATCTATATATAAATATAGATATATAATTCAATTAATCAAAAATAGTTTTAGATTTTATTCTAAAAACCCTAAATAACTGTTTCTCAATATTATCAAATTAGTACAACAATATTCTCTTGGAAAGAAACAACTGTTTGTCTTGGTACACATTTTTTAAAATTAAGGCATCTAATAAACACTCTGAATTTTTAATTTTGATGAGAAAAGGGAAGTCTTAATTAGTAAAGTGACGCTAATTCTAGTGTACTCTTTCCATTTATCTGATTATATCGGCAGTTAATAATTTAGATTTGGGCCTCCACTTTGATTCCTCCCAAACCACCAGACTCTACCAACAACAACCCATTCCCCACCCCCAATCCACCCCCTCCAGGAACAAACTTCAAAGAAAACTACTAGAAAGAATCCATGATGGCTAAATTAATACGGTCATAGATGATGTTATACATCCACAAGAACAATTTCCAAGGGTGGACAATGATCCAAGACTCAAGAATGATGGTGAACATCTAATTCACCTCTCATCGGATGAACTGCAAAGAATCTATGCCCCTTGGAGGTACTCTACAATTATCAAACTTCAAGGTATTAGGGTACAACATCAACTCCTCAAAAGGAAAATCCAAGACAAATGGAAATTAAAAGAAAATTTTTCATTGATCGAACTTGGGTCAGATTATTATATCACAAAATTCAATACGGAGGCAAGCATGCTCAAGGTTCTTTACAATGGCCCTTGGTTCATCCTTGGACATTTCCTATCTTTCCAAAAATGGGTGCCAAATTTTATTGCTTCAAAAGAAAAATTAACCAAAGCTGCCATTTGGATAAGATTACCATAATTACCAACATAATTTTACGATGTTCAAATATTGGAAAAAGTTGGTAACAAAATTGGTAAACTTTTGAAAATTGATTCATGCACATCATCTACTCGTAGGGGGGGGGGTATGCTAGGTTGTGTATTGAACTCCCTTTGGAAATCCTGGTGGCATCCTCCATTTTCATTGGCCATCACAAACAAGAAATCTTATATGAGGTGGACAAGTTATTATGCAAAAATTGCAGCAAGCTAGGGCATTTAACTGCCACATGCAAATACACTAAATCAACATATCTTTTGGCCAATACGGATGATGACAAACCCAATAGCCAATCAAAGAAGATGGAAGACGTTACAAACACTGACTCCTAACTGCCCAAGGAAGATATATGGCAAATGGTAGTGTTCCCCAAAAAGAAGAGATTCAACAAAAAGCTCAAGGAGCCAATTCCCAACACTGGTAAGGTAACTGTCCAATAGGGATCAATGCAGGTATTTCTAAATCCATCCCTGATATTAAACATTTTGTTAGGCAAAATTTCATTGATAAATTAAGCTTAAACCATACTAGAAGCCAAAACAATTACTCCAGTATTACTTCCCATAAAAATAATTTTCTTAATAAAAATTCATTTTCACCCTTGGTGTCTCCGCCGAACCCCAATGTGATTATTAAAAATAATCCAAAAAAAAATGACATTAATGCCATGCAAATTGAAGTGGCTACTCCTCACCACCTCGCTGACCATTTGGCAACCAAAACTAACGGCCAATCAGGTGCCATGCATGCTAATAATGCCACTATACCTCCAAATGATAACCTAATAGAGGCTAATGCCAACCTTACCACCCATCCTAATACCGATCAAGGCGCTAACTTTATTAATTCACTCCAAAAATCAGACCACTCTGTCTGTATGGGTAATACTAATCAATTACTATAAAATGAACAAGTGGCAACACACTGCCTTGCAAATGGCCAAATGTCCGTAGACATTATTCACGGAAAAGATACACAATCTACCCTAAATCTTCCTAATTCCACTGCTACAAGTAACTTCAATATCCAACCTAAAGATTCAATCATCAACAACTCTACTTTGACTCTATCAACCCTAGACACTCCCTCTTCCACCCTCAATATAACATCTCCCATTACTTCAAAACATGCGAGAATTCCAACAACCCAAAGAAGAAGGTACAACCTTGTGCAAATCTTGAGTCACCAAAGAGCTCTAAACATGTCAAACCCTCCTCTTCCACGAAATCCGGCTCAAGGAAACAACCAACTATTCTTCATTCAACCTCCCCTGCCCCAAGACCATCAACCACTATCCTGGGTAGAACAAGCTCTCTTGGGCCACGCCATAACGTTCAGCTTGGTTCTCAATGGCTAGGAGACGATCATAATCCTCCAAAACTCACACTTCCTAGCACAACTTATGTCGGAAGGAATGAACATGCACATGAACAACTATCTAAATCATGTATGGATGAACAACATCCTACATCCTCTAGCCTCCTCAATGACTTTGAATCATGCTCAATAAATGAGTAGCCAATGGAATCTCCCAAGTCACTTCAACCCAATTCAGTCTCAACAAATTCCAGTGAACCTACCCTTTTTCCCACCGGGAGAGATAACCAACTCGAATCCAATTTTTATTCCTTGGTCAGTCCCCAACGAGTCAGTCACCAACCCAACATGCATGCAACCCCCCCCCCCCCCCC
>ML318625.1:10650-22940 GCA_005239505.1 Nicotiana paniculata
ATACCCCATCTCACCCTCTAAAACCTACTTCTCCACCACAAAACCCTCCAATCATCCACCAATCCCCAACACCTCCCAATACACAAGAACTAGAAAACAATCCCATGGAGGAGGAAGGAGAAATAAACCTACAGGGGTACGGTCCAGTCCTAGAATTTTCAAGGCTTAACGAAGTAAAGGTCTTCTTGTTCAGGGACCAAAGGGAGAAGAGATATGTCCTGAGCTGCCCCCAACCCTATCCAAATTCACAATGGATGTGAGACCCCCACAAGATCCAACAGTAGGGAACATGCCATGATCCTAGTCCCATCGATGAGGAGGAACCCAATGCCACATGCCCAGAGGGACAATGGTCCAACAAACAATCTAGCATCAATGTTTATGCCAACAAATGTACTAATATGGAACATACGTGGTGGAAACAATGATAATCTTAGAGTTAATTTTCGGGAAATATTAGATACTCATCGTCCTTGCATAGTTACTTTGCTTGAAACTAGGATGGAGAATCATATGTCACTCCTTAGTGATTTTAATTTTTCTCAAATGATCGAAATTCCTAGCGATGGGCAGTCAGGTGGTATTGTTCTTCTTTGGGATGCTAGCTTGGTAAAGGTGCATGATTTTGTTAGAAACAACCCAGAGATCCATGCTACTATTGAGGTACTCCCTAATCATACTACTTGGTTATTTTCTTTCATCTACGCTAGTACAAAACTTTCTAAACGTTGTAACATGTGGAACAACATAGAAAATATTAGTAGAAATTACACTGGTCCTTGGTTACTTGGGGGGGGGGGGACTTCAATGACATCCTTAGCTCAAATGATAAATTTGGCGGCAACCCTATAAACCGTAATCGTAGTAACTCTATTTGAAATAGTGTAAACCATTATAATTTGATTGACTTAGGTTATAAGGGATGTAAATATACTTGGTCTAACCATAGAAAAAATTCTAAGGGTCTAATTATGGAACGACTTGATAGGATTTTTGTAAATGAAAAATGGATTTCCTTATTCCCTAAGGCAGTGGTTACCCACTTACCTAAGACCCATTCGGATCATAACCCTCTTATAATTAACCTTAGACCTATAAATATAAATCACATTGAGAATCCCTTTCATCTAGAAACTATTTGGTGTAGGCACCCATACTTTATTAATATTGTGGAAAAATCATGGATAAATTCTGATTTTATAGGTGCCCATAAAATTTTTAAAGACTTGGTTATCCCGTGAAAAAATAATACATTTGAAGATATTTTCAAAAGGAAGAAAAAAAATCCTAGCTAGGCTAAACGGTATTTAATGCTCTCCCCATTACCAACACAGTGATTTTCTTCAAAACCTAGAATCAAATCTCCAACTAGAATATAACAATATCCTCCACATAGAACATGACTTTTGGAGACTGAGATCTAGAATCAACTGGATTAACGAAGGTGACGCCAACACTAAATATTACCATATCATAGCCTCTAATAGAAAGTGTCGAAATACCATTACTCATTTCATAAAGGATGATGGTAGTTGGATTTCTGACCCTAACAAAATATTAGATCACACCCTATCCTTTTTTATGAAAGCATTCTCCATAACTAATCAATACTCTCTTAACCCTAATATGAATAACACTCCCTGCAGTGACAGCACTATCAATCTCAATAGCCTTGATAACCCTCTCACCAACTTAGAAATATCTAAAACACTTTTCTCTTTCAAACCCTATAAGGCACATGGACCTGATGGAATCCACCCATTTTTTTACCAGAAATACTGGCACATAGTGAAAAATTCTTTGTCAGACTTTCGTCACAATACTTTTAATACCCAAAAACTACCCCGAGAAACCAATGGAACACTCATATGCCTCATCCCAAAATTCCAAAATGCTAACAATCTCAAGAATTTTAGACCAATTGGTCTTTGTAACACGACGTACAAAGTTAATACAAAAATCATTGCAAATAGGCTAAAGCCATTCCTTCCATACCTCATTAGCCCCATGCAATCTAGTTTTATCAAAAATAGAAAAGCTTGCGATAATGCTATCATAATTCAAGAGATTATGCATAACCTAAATCGTTCTAAAAAAAAGAAGTTCGACATGATCATTAAGCTTGACCTTGATAAAGCATTTGATAGGTTGGAGTGGTCCTTTATTCACAAAACTCTAAGATTTTTTAACTTTCCTCCAAGCTTAACTAATCTCATCATGCACTGTATAACCACTAGCTTTATGGCTATACTAGTAAATGGAGCAAAAACAAATACTTTTCAACCAAGTAGAGGCATCCGTCAAGGAGACTCACTCTCCCCCTATATCTTCATTCTATGTATTGACCTCTTATCCCGACTCATCAGTCATCAAGTTGATATTCTCAATTGGGACCCGATCAACATAAGACATAAAGGGCGGTTCTTTTCTTATGTCTTCTTTGCGGATGACATAACACTGATGGGGAAAGCTAATAAAAAGACCATCCTCTGTATCAAACACTGAATGGACCTTTTTACCTTAGAGTCAGGCTTGGCTATCAACAAGGCCAAATCTAGGAGTATCATCCCCAAATATTGCCCTAAGGATCAAAGCACCCAACTATCTTCTCTCTTTGGTATAAAAACAACCAATAAATTTGGAAAATACTTTGGCTTTCCTATACTAAATCATAAGCCCAAGGAAAAGGATTTCTAGTTCATAATAGATAATCTCCACTCTAAATTGTCTCACTGGAAATGCCATTTCATCAATATGGCAGGTAGAGCCACTCTGGCCTCTAGTACTCTAAGCACCATCCCCTCCTACTCCATGCAATATACACTCCTCCCCACTAAAACCATCAAAACCATCGACAAAATTCAAAGAGATTTTCTATGAGGCACCTCTACAACCACTAGAAAGCTTCATCTCATTAATTGAAAAACCATCACTAGAGAAAAAAAGAATGGTGGGTTAGGTATTAAGAAAGCCAAGTCTAAAAATATGGTTACCCTAGCTAGTTTTGTATGGAGACTGCTGCATAACCCTAGTGCTCCATGGTGCCATCTCATCAAGGCAAAATATTCCAAGTCCAATTCCTCTATCAATACCTCCTTCATTTGACAAGCAATCACCAAGGGTTGGGAAGTTTTCCATAAAGGTTTAATATGGCACCATTCTAAAAATACCAAATTAAATATCTGGTATAACCAATGGATCTACAACTCAAACACTCTTAGATCCTCTATAACAGGCCCCTTATCGGAAAAGGATAACAACCTTGCCATTTTCAATATTATTAATAATAACAAATGGGACCTAGATACAATCTCTTTCACTCTGCCTATAGAAATTATCAAAAATGTCGAGGCCACACCCATACCTCCTAATGGATCCAAAGTGGACAGTATGAGTTGGAAACTCAATTCCAGTGGTATTTTCTCGACTAAATCTTGCTACACACTGTTGGAGAATCATAACTCTACTCCTAAAAACTTCAACTGAATTTGGCACCTCCATTGCCCTAATAAATTCAAATTCCTCCTTTGGAAATGCATGCATAATCGTCTGCGTGTAGATCATACTTAGCTCATTTAGGCATGAACATAGACGAAACATGCACATGTTGTAAACGGGACATTGAAAATATTTACCATATTTTTATTACATTTCCTATAGCTTGCCAATTCTGGTTTAATCTTGGTATAAAATACCATGGTTTGCTAGATAAAAATAACTGGCTTGAAGAATTGAAGGACATTTTCGTAAAACAAAATACAAATAGCATTAACTGGAAAACCCTATTCTCCTATGTTATTTGGAATCTTTGGACTAACAGAAATCACAACAAATGCAACAACCTTCAAAACCATATTGATATTAAGAAACTATTCCATGAAGCCTGAGAATTTATCTTTTTCACGGAAAGATATGCTACTATTAACAAAACTGTCACAATCGATATCAAATTATATAAACCTCCTAGATATTGGTTCAAGCTTAACTGTGATTGTGCTTTTTCAAGCCATAACAATACAGCAGGGATAGGAGGAGCCCTTCGAAATTTCAAAGGAGAATGGATCGTGGGATATCACAAGACAATTCATGCAGTATCATCCACCCATGCAGAACTAATGGCCCAACTTGAAGGATTAGAGATTGCCATAGAGTGGAAGTTGGACAATCTAGAAACCGAGACTGATTGCACTGACATCATAAACCTTATCTATGGTAATGGAAATAATTTCACTAACATTATCATTGAATACAGATGGTTGATGCACCAGCTGAAGCACCCAATCCTGAGGCATAATTTTAGAGAAACCAACACAGTAGTACATAAGGTGGCCAAGGAAGCTGCCAGGAATCTCAAGCCTACCAAATGTTTCTTACATGCAAGTCCACCCTTTTTGCTTGAATATGAATTCCAAAAGGACAAGCAGAATTTTTAACCCTAGACACTGTTGCTACTATGGTAGTGTAATATGTTTAAGTTCTATATATAAATCTATCGTTTATGTTCAAAAAAATAAAGCATTTAAAAAATTGTCCAATATTTTTTATTTAGTTTAAATTTTTTTTTTTAATATCCAAACTTTTTGGAGGCATGTTCCTAAAATTTGACACTTACTGAATTTTGGTTGTGAAACTTGACATTTTTGGAGTGTTTCGATATTCCTATTCTCTTTATTCTAATATTATAATCATAATAATAACTATATAATAATAATAATAACAACTATATAATAAGAATAATAACTATATAATAATAATAATAACTATATATATATATACACACACACATACATACATACATACATACATATATACATACTACTACCCAATTTGAATTGGTAATTTTTGTTATTTTTTCTTATTTTCATTTTTTATAGGTATTTAAATCCAAAAATAATGACCAATACCTAATTACTAACTAAATACTTAATTATGCCAAGTGGGTTTTTCCTAGGGTGCCACTTGGCTTAAGGAGAGAGTTTTTTCCTCTCCTTTTAGTACAATAATATATTCTCTTGGAAAGAAACAACTGTTTGTATTGGTACACATTTTTTAAAATCAAGGCATCTAATAACTCTGAATTTTTAATTTTAAAGAGAAAAAGGAAGGCTTAATTTGTAAAGTGACGCTAATTCTAGTGTACTCTTTCTATTTATCTGGTTATATCGGCAATTAATAATTTAGATTTGGAGTAGTTATGTTTTGAAATTTTAGGTTTAATAAAGCATTTAAAAAATTATCCAATATTTTTTATTTAGTTTAAATTTTTTTTAATATCCAAACCTTTTGGAGGTCTGTTCCTAAAATTTGACACTTATTGAATTTTGGTTGTGAAACTTGGCATGCTTGGAGTGTTTTGATATTCCTATTCTCTTTATTCTAATATTATAACTATAATAATAACTCTATAATAATAATAATAATAATAATAATAATAATAATAAAATATAATATATATATATATATTTGAATTGGTAATTTTTATTGTTTTTTCTTATTTTCATTTTTTATAGGTATTTAAATCCAAAACTAATGACCAATAACTAATTACTAACTAAATACCTAATTATGCTAAGTGCCTTTTTTCTAGGCTGCCACTTGGCTTAAGGAGAGGGATTTTTTCTTTCCTTTTAGTACAATAATATATTCTCTTGGAAAGAAACAACTGTTTGTCTTGGTACACATTTTTTAAAATCAAGGTATCTAATAAACACTCTGAAAATTTAATTTTGAAGAGAAAGGGGAAGGCTTAATTTGTAAAGTGACGCTAATTTTAGTGTATTTTTTCCATTTATCTCATTATATCGGCAGTTAATAATTTAGATTTGGAGGCCTGTTCCTAAAATTTGACACTTATTGACTTTTGGTTGTGAAACTTGGCATTCTTGGAGTGTTTTGATATTCCTGTTCTCTTTATTCTAATATTATAATTATAATAATAACTATATATATATATATATATATATATATTATATACACACACATACACTACTCCCAATTTGAATTGGTAATTTTGGTTATTTTTTCTTATTTTTATTTTTTATAGGTATTTAAATTCAAAAACAATGACCAATAACTAATTACTAACTAAATACCTAATTATGCCAAGTGATTTTTTTCAGGCTGTCACTTGGCTTAAGAAAATGGCTTTTTCCTCTCCTTTTAATAATATATAGATTATGTCCTTAAAGGCAAATAAAACATAAAAAATATTATTTTTTTGAAGTATATACCAATAAAGAAAATAAATCATTTAAAATCAAATGAAACATAGAGAATAAGAGTTTTTTCCTGAAATAGTAAGTGGTAAATATTTTTTTCTTTACAATTTATAATTGAATACTTGATTGTTAAAAATTAAATAAATTATAAAAGTATCAATGTCACAGTCCACACAAATAGAGTTACGTGTCATATTTAAAGGGAGATGTGATGTAATAAATCGTTAAAGAGATATGTGATGAATATCAAGAAAGAATTTTAATGTCATCTTTGAACGGACATGTGATGTACATAAGTCTTAGCTCCATTAGTATATAGAAACAAAATTCATGAAAAAATAATTAATGCACATTGGTTAAGGCTCTTATTTTGACTATAAAGACAAAATGTCAGACCATAAAGAAAATAAAACAACTTATTGGTTATAGCTCTTATTTTACTATCAGCCATTAGAAAATAAAATAAGTGATCTTTTGACTTTTACCTAATTAAAAAGACATTAATTTTATTTTTTCAAATTTGTCCTTTTTTACCTATCGTAACGTGTCAAATTAATAATATGTAAATTTTAATTAAATTTAATTTAATTAAAGTAATTCTTTTTAGGAGTTAGTATTTTCCTAAAGGGCATGCCAAAAATCAAAAGGTCATTTAATATAAACTGGAGGAAGTTATCACGATCCAAATTCCATTTTAGGTCCCGATGTCGCCCAACACCGAAATTAGGCAAGCCAACACTATTTTCAAGTGAGTCCCATTTTCTTTTATTTAAAACCTTTCTAACAATATCTTAATTTGAATTACTAAGCATATAAAAATGGCAAATGACGAAGGCAATTTAGATTGCAATGGTCAAAAGGAGTCAAATTTAAATAATTACATCCCTAAAAGAATAGTCCACCAATGTGCGTGCCAGGAACTAGTGTCACAAGTATATGGCCATCTAGTAGAATGAATAAAAGCATACATCTACTCTACTGTCTGAAATAGAACAGACAGAATAAGCAAAAGAAAAGACTCCAACGCGCTGCTGAACGACATCAGGATAAGCAGCTCACCGTGGAAGCTCTGCCTCAATATCAAGAACGCGCTCCGAACTGGTAACCAGATGCACCTACCTCAGAACCTATACAATTAAGTACATAAGTGTAGCATGAGTACATAAACATGATGTACCCAGTAAGTATCCAGTCTAATCTCGAAGAAGTAGTGACGAAGGGTCGACTTGAAACTTACTAGGGCTAAACAATTTATTTAAATATAAGGCTAAGCATGAATATCAAGGATAAAGGGCAAATAAGGACAAAAAATGACAAGTCTTTCCATAATGGCATTCATGTTTAGACTTCTATCATTCCGGTTGAAAATTTATATTCCAGGGCATTTAAACAGTATAAAAATCATGGGAAAGTGCCAAGCAGATAGCATGTGCATATATACCGAGGACGTACGGCCTGATCCAACAAAATAATAAATGTGCACTGCCAAAGGGTCGAACGGTGCGAACCTTAGATGCATCTATTAACCGGACGAGGCGAACAACCCGTTCCCATGAGAGTATTAGAAGGAATCACTCCGCTCGCGAAATATAATTGTGAAGCGGTCACACATAAACATAATATATTTTTCCTCGATTTCTTTTAAAATAATAATTTACGTGAAACTTTCAAATTCTTAAGATCTTGAAATAAATTCCAACCAATACAATTAGCGCATGAAATAAATAAACAGTATTCAAAAAGCATGGTGTAAACCTAAACTACCCGGACATAACAAAAATAGTCACCACGTACGGACACTCGTCGCCTCGTGCGTATGTAGTCCCCCACAGTTATTCATATATCATATAAGTTTCCTATGGGGAGATTTCTCTCTTACAAGGTTAGAAAGGAGACTTACCTCGTTTCGAGCCTACTTCCAACTCAAGAATGCTCTCAAACCCTCAAACAGGAGCCGTACAAAGTCCAAAACTATTCAAATAGCGTAAAAACCAATCATTATAGGCTCACAAGTTCATATTCTAGCTATTAAAGTGATTATCCAATCCCAAAGGCAAGATTACTAAAATTCACCCCCGGGCCCATGTGCTCGGATTCCAGAAATTCTTAAGGGAAGTTGTTACCCATAACCTAAGGATCGATATTATATGATTTTTCACTAGATTCCATAACTAATTTCATGGTTAAATTCTATTTTTATCAAACTCTTAGGTTTTACTCTAAACCCATAATTTTCACTAATCTTTATGTGTTAATTCACCCAAAAACCAAGTATTAAACTCATATTAAGTAGGAATAGCTTACCTCACAATGCTAAGTTGAAATCTTCTCTGTGGAAGCTCCTAAATCGCCCAAGGATGCAATAAATGACCTCAAATATGCCTAAGTCCCGTTTTAAAAATAACCTTACTGCCTCCAGTCCTTTCGCATCTGCGGCGTGTGGATTGCACCTGCGGTCTCCGCAGAGGAAAGATGGAGGGCTGGCAAGGATCGCACCTGCGAAAGGGTGTCCGCACCTGCGGCGCCGCTTCTGCGGAAAAGGACCGCATCTGCGAAACCTGGGCATCTGATTTATGGCTGCAACTGCGAGGGGTCGATCGCTTCTGTGGTCTCGTACGTGCGGCTGGACAACCGCAGGTGTGGTCGCACCTAAACTGGTGCACCAGCAGCTCATTTTGAGCTTGGACTTGCCTCGCGCGACGTCTGAATGGCATCCGAGGCCCCCGAGGCCTCGTCCAACCATACCAACAAGTTCTAAATCATAAAATAGACTTGCTCGAACCTTAGGAACGCCCGAAACAACATCAAAACTAAGAATCACGCCCTAAAACCAATTAAATAAAACTTATGAACTTTGAGTACTTAAATCTATTTCTAACACGCCGAAACGTACTTATACTACTCGGAATGATACCAAATTTTGTGTGCAAGTTTAAATGACATTAGGGAACTATTTCCGGTCTCAGAATTCCATTTTGACCTCGATATAATCAAAACACATTCCAAACCTCAATTATAGAACTTCAAGAATCTTATTTCGCTATTTGGCGCTGAAATGCTCCCGGGTCATCCAAAACTCGTTTCGAACATACGCCCAATTACGAAATTGTCATACCAACCTATTGGAACATTCAAATCGCGATTTCGAGGTCATTTAATCAAAATGTTGACCGAAGTTAAACTAGGCCTCTTAGGCCAACCTTAAGGAACCAAGTGTTCCAATTTCAATCCAAACTCTTCCAAATCCCGAACCAACCATCCCCGCAAGTCATAAATCAATAAAATCAAATATGGGAAGTCTTATTTAGGGATACGGGGTTCTAGGAGGCAAAATAACCGGTCGGGTCGTTACATTCTCCATCTCTTAAACAAACATTCGTCCTCGAACGGGTCTAGGATCGCACCTGGAGTACTGAACAAGTGTGGATATCTGCTCCGCATTTCCTCCTCGGACTCTCAAGTCGCCTCCTCGACTGGTTGGCCCCTCCACTGGACCTTCACAACAGCAACCCTCTTAGACCTCAACTGGCGCATCTGCCTATCAATAATAGCCACTGGTTTCTCCTCGTAGCCCAACCTCTCGTCTAGCTGAATGGTACTGAAGTCTAACACATGAGACAAGTCGGCGTGGTACCTCCGGAGCATGGATACGTGAAAAATTGGATGAACACCCGATAAGTTGGGAGGCAGAGCAAGCTCATAAGCGACCTCCCCAACTCACCTCAACACCTCAAACAGGCCTATAAACCTTGGGCTTAACTTGCCCTTCTTCCCGAACATCATAATGACCTTCATCGACGAGACTTTTAAGAGAACCTTCTCGCCGAACATGAATGATACACACGCGCCTTCTGATCCGCGTAACTCTTCTGTGTGGACTGAGCCGTGCGAAGCCTCTCCTGAATCAACCTTACCTTTTCCAAGGCAACCTTTACCAAATTAGTACCGTATAACTTAGCCTCGCCAGGTTCAAACCACCTGATGGTAGAATGACATCGCCGACCATATAAATCCTTAAATAGGGCCAACTCAATGCTGGACTGATAGCTGTTGTTGTAAGAAAACTCGGCCAAGGGCAAGAACTAATCCCACTGCCCTCCAAAGCCAATCACACATGCCCTGAGCATGTCCTCTAATATTTGAAATGTCCGCTCCGACTGCTCGTCAGTCTGAGGATGAAATGCTGTGCTGAGCTCTACACGGGTGCCCAACCTACTCTGTACGGCTCTCCAGAAATGCAAGGTGAAATGAGGACCTCTATCTGATATGATGGACACAGGCACACCGTGCAACCGAACTATCTCCCGAGTGTATATCTGGGAAAACCTCTCTAAAGTATAAGTAGTGCTACTGGAATGAAGTGTGCCGACTCGGTCAACCTGTCTACAATAACCCAAACCGCATCAAACTTCCGCAAGGTCCGTGGCAACCCAATTACGAAGTCCATAGTGATGCAATCCCATTTCCACTCAGGTATAGGCATTTGCTGGAGTAGGCCTCCTAGCCTCTGGTGCACATACTTAACCTGTTGGAAATTTAGACCTCTAGCCACATACTCCACTATGTCCTTCTTCATCTGCCGCCACCAATAGTGTTGCCTCAGGTCACGATACATCTTTGTAGCACCTGGATGAATAGAATACCGTGAACTTTGTGCCTCCTCTAGAATCCTTTCCCTCAGGCCATCAACATTAGGAACATATAGGCGACCCTGAAGTCGTAGAACACCATCCTCGCCAATATAAACCTTTTTGGCACCACCCTATAGCACCGTCTCCCCGAGAACTGCCAAATGCGGATCATCTAACTGCCGGGCCTTGATCTGACCCAATAATGAAGATTGAGCGACAACACATGCAAGAACTCGGCTAGGCTCTGAAATGTCCAGCCTCACAAGTCTGTTAGCCAAGGACTGGATGTCCCAAGCTAGTGGCCTCTCCGCCGAAATTAATGCCATGCTAGCCATACTCTCTGTCTTCCTGCTTAAGGCATCTGCAACTGTTGACCCATGTCACTGCATAGTTTTGAAGATTGACAAAAGGCTGACCAGTTGAACCAGGTCCATCAGAGCACACATCGTGAACTGACGAGCTGGCACATGAACCGTATATGCTTAGGAGATGTTTTGAATATGAAATATCAATGAACCAAGAGATTGTCTCCTAATGCGAAAAGGTTGCAAACTGATCTGATTAATTGAAGTCCAATTCAGCAAGGAAAGTAACAAAAGAAAGGAAGTTGAGTTTAGTTCGAATTGGTTCACCCAGGTAGAGTTGAACTAGAATTGGAAGACAAGCTCAACGACTGACTCTATAAATACTTGATGTATTTCTGCTGAAATTTGAGACACACAAAGCTGAAGTGAATCAAAGTCTGAAAGCAAAATTCCCAGAATTAATTTTTTCTAGCAGAATCATTGTGCGATACGAAGGCTACAATTCAACTAAAAGAACCAGTTCCATCTGAATATTTATTGAGTCTAGTTGATTGTAGTAGGAGTTTTTAATATTGTATCTTTCAGCTTTCATAAAAGCAATTGTAATAGGTACGTATTGATCAAGTTAGAGTTAACTTGAGGTGTGTAGAAACTAGCTAGGGGCTATTTAATACAAAGGGTTAGAGTTAATCCTTAGGATTACAAAAGAGTTTATTTTGTAAGTCCGTTTGGCTCAGAGTTTTTAGTGAAGAGTTGAGCAAATCCTATTGAGGAGTAGGTCGTGGTTTTTTTCACCTTTTGAGCCAGGTGTTTTCCACGTAAAAATCTCTGTGTTTTTACTTCACTGTTTTTTATTATTCGGCAATAGTAGTAGTTGGAATACCAAGAAGAACCAGGTTCTTCTACTGAGACAACACTCAAAAATTGGGTACCACACAAAGTAACATATCTTCTTGTGTGGTATTGAAGTCTAAAACATCAATTGGTATCAGATTAGGTTATCCTTGAAAGGCTAAAACCTTGGAGAAGATCAAGATGAGTGCACCATCTGGAAATTGGGAAGGTCAATCAATTGCAAAGTCACCACTCTTCAATGGCCAGTACTACTCATGGTGGAAAAATAGGATGAAGGATCA
>MDKI01172587.1:0-14915 GCA_005239505.1 Nicotiana paniculata
CCCTAAGGCCAGGGCAGGCCTGGCGTTTGGGCCCTAACGCCCCCCTAACGCCAGGGGCTTCCTAGACTTATGGGGTAAACACCCCCTAACGCCAGGTAGGGTCAGGCTTTAGGGGGCAAATGCTCGGCTATCGCCCAGGTGTCTCCTTTTGTGTATTTTCGACGTATTTGCATCCCTTTAGCTCCGTTTTCATCTCCAATTCACCTACACATGAAATAAACTCCATTAAGCACATAAAAAGTGTATTTTTATCATTAACGCACCTCAAATGTAAGGTATATTACATATTAAACTATGCATTTTAGTCTCGCATCAGGTGTGCTAATACCACGTGTAGCCCCTCTTCGAGGAGTGATTATCAGGTATTGCATTAATGTGAGCCATATTATTATAAACCTAGGACACCTGTATACGCTAGTTCGTAATCATCCCTACTCTTTTCTAAACACCTATATGCTTAAAACTTAAATCCCCTCTTATTTGAGCCTTTACTTGTCATTTGCTATTTGTACAAATTCACGAAACCATTTGGCCGGGAACCACACTTATGGATCCTGAGGGGTGCCTAACACCTCCCCCTTAGGACAATTTCAAGCCCTTACCCAAATATTTAGTTAGCAACGTAGTTGTAGTTGAACCTCCTTAGGTTCCCTAACGCACCGTTAAAATCGTTAGGTGGCGACTCTTCAAAATATGCAAACCCCCTTTTCCAAAAGGAAAAGGTTGTCCCAACCACTGTCATGAACCCGATCTTCCGCTAAGGAGGAGGAAAAAAAGGGTGCACGACAACATGGCGACTCTGTTGGGGATATCCAGGCTTTTACTATTTCAAATTGTTTCGTGAATTTATGCCTTTATTTTTAAATACTTGCGCCCTTTCCTATTCCCTTTGCATGCAGTTAATTTCTTACTTCGAGTATTTATTTTTTCAAAATGTAACTAGCATGTCTCTTTGTTTCCTTTTGTAACTGCTTTAAATCATTATTACCGTTTTTACCGCTTTCTTTAACGTGCAAATACGTGACAACTTGTTTTAATACTTATTGCATAAATGATGCTCCACATTCATACTCCACTCGTGCCAAACAAAATACTATATCAATGCTTGATGAGTGGTTGCGCCCTTCCTATATTATCACCCACTAAATTCGGAAAGGCTTATTTTCGGTAAAACTAGTCGATTAGCGATGCAGTCGACGGTTCCGTGCCTTTCCCCCTTGAGTTGTCCGCTTAAGGGTACCGGTATAAAACCCCATAGAAACCTTACTCTGTTGCACTATTGCATGCATCATGGTCAAACCTAGTCAAGCCAAAGTGTCTCCGCACGATAGCTTTTAAGATAGCCTTATCCAAAAGTCCACCGGGTTTCCCTAAACCCAAACGGACGCCCTCACGTTCTATGCATTTATGTGGAGAACTAAATGCTTCCTGCTAATTATTGACGTTAAATAGTCGAGTCCGGTGGGGGTGAGGGCCTAACCTATTTGTTTTGCAGGAAAAAAAAATGAGGCACGAAGTCCCCAGATTTTGCATGGTCTCCAACATCCATCTAAAACTTCTGAGTTGGTAGAAGGATCTACACTCTAGCGACAAATCTATCGTCAGGAAACACTTGGTTAATCTACCATCTCTTCTCGAAATCCAGCCTAACAAAATGATAGTAGAGGTTGCTAACCTGTTCTGGGATCGTGAAAGATCCGTGTTCCGCTTTAGGAGCATCAAAATGGCGCCGTTGATAGAAGAGATAGGAGGGATGGCTAACCTAGTATGGGAAACTCCGGGGTTGCTGATGCCTGAGAACCGCAAAGGCAAAATTTTCCTCAAAATGATGGGTCTGAAAAAGGACGCGAAATTGGTATGTCTGGAGGATTCGTACATTCCTTTTGACTACTTGTACGAACGGTATGGATACAACAAATCATACCGTACCTACCATGACAATTTTTCTATCACCTCTCTGGGACACGTCCACTGTCGAGTGTTCGTATTTATGGTCTGGTTTTTGGGATTGATCGTGTTCCTGATGAAGAAGGAAAGGATCCATACCAGGCTGGCCATGGTAACTAAGACCATAATGGAAGGGGTAAATGAGCAATATTTCAGCATTTTTCCCATGATCGTTGCAGATATATATCGGGCCTTAGAAAGGTTTCAACAAGGAGAAAAACATTTCGAAGGTTGCAATTTATTACTTCAACTCTGGCTCGTGGAACATCTCCAAAAGGGATAATATCGACAGGACATCCACCGCCGAATGTGGGATTACCACATCGCTTTCCATCACCCAAAGCGAATGAACTATATCCCTGACATGTTCGCTCAACCTGAAAATACTGAAGGATGGGTCTAGCTTTTTGATAACCTGATTGAAGAACAGGTTCAATGGATGTTCGAATGGTTTCCAACGGACGAGTTCATCATTCTATCCCGAGGTGCATCATTTCTGATACTGTCTAAGGAGGACATACCCTTACATCCCTCTTCAAGTTATGAGGCAAGCAGGAAGGAAGCAAGTTATCCCTAGGGTCGAGAAGATGAGACATCTTCGAGTCGACTTTCAAAATAATGACACTCCTCACAAATGCCAAGCTCAGCACCTGTGGCACTACAAGGTTATACTTTAGAAAGACACCATCGAGCCAGACAGGTATCATGCTGGTTATACCCCTTTCTATCTTAGTTGGTTAGAAGAGGATCTGGGTGGTCAGAGCAAGCCGGGGTACGTCCGAGGTCACAGGGTTATAGATGAAAGGGCTGAAGCACAAGTCAAGTTCAACCAGTTGCGTAAAAGGATACGACAAAATGAGGATGCTCACCACAAGATACATGAGTCCAATAAAAGACTGATCGAGGAATGGAAGGACATGGCTATCAGTGCCAACAAGAGGCTGGGTTACTTGGAACGAGGTATAATCGATTTGGAAGAAAAGTTCATCAAAAGGGTTGAAGATTGTCAAAAGGCTGAGGGAGCTGCAGAGGATACCTAGCCAGAACTTACCTGCTGCTGGGACTTCGCGTGCCGGGAAAGCTGCTAGAAGAAAGCAAGAATGCTGAATCTGGGGAAGGTCCTTTTGGGACCAAGTATATTGGAATGTCTTTATTTTTCTAACAGTGTAATAAGTCCAATGGCCATTAGTGACTTTTAGTTTTCATCTGTCTTTTCGGGATTTGTCTATTTTATTATCAATAAAATGAGGCATTTAGCATTTTAAGTTCTCCAAATCAATTTGTCGCTAGGCCTACCTCGGGCACAAAGAGGTCCCCAACTTAGGACACGCTTTCATTCCGCATTATGTGTTTAAATACTGCAATACTCTTTTCATAATCCTCACTGACTTGGTTACCTTTTATTTTTATTTTTTCTTACTCCCCTCCCCAAATGTTAGTTCGTACGTTCTGGCATCGTCCGCCTATCGCACCAGATATGTAACGACCCGACCGGTTGTTTTGAGCTCTAGCATGTCGTTCAGCGGTTTGAAGTTGTGAGCAGCTCCATTTCAGGTGTTATGACTGATAGGTGTGGTCGGAATTGAATTTTGGAAAGTTTAGAGTCGGTTTGGAAAGAAAATTCTCATTTCAGAAGCCTTAAGTTGGAGAAATCAACTAAGATTGGAATTTTGAGTAAACGACCTCGGAATCACGATTTGAAGATACCATCAGGTTTGTTTGATGATTTTGGACTTGGGTGTATGTCCGGCTCGGTGTACCGGAAGCGTTTCGGCGTATATTGTGGAAGTTAGCATTTTAGAAGGATTTCATGAATTTGGGCTTGAAGTGCATTTCAATGAGGTTGATTTTTGTTTGGGATTCCGAGTCTGGCAATAGCTTCGTATGGTGATTCTGGAGTTGGGAGCGCGATCGAAAGTGAATTGGATGTCCGTAGGTCATTTTGGAGTCATTTGGCTAAATATAGTAATTTGAAGGTTTTTGAGAAATCCGACCGGAATTGGAAGTTTTGATATCGAGGTCGGAATGCGATTCCGGAAGTTAGAGCAGGTCTATAATGTTAAATATGACTTGTGCGCAAAATTTGAGGTCAATCGGACGTGATTTGATAGGTTTCGGCATCAGATGTAGAAGTTGGAAATTTCTAAGTTCATAAAGTTGGAATTTGGGTGAGATTCGTCGTTTCGATGTTGTTTGATCTGATTTGAGACCTTGAGCAAGTCCGCACTATGTTTTGGAATAGGTTGGTATAATTGGACGGGGTCCCGGGGGCTTATGGTGGATTCCGGGCGGTAAACGGATCAATGTTTGAAGTTGAAGAAGGCTGAAGGCTGCTATCATCTGGTGTGACCGCACCTGCGAGGCTTTGACCGCAGGTACGGAGCAGCAGGTGCGAGTTCTGGGCTGGAGCTAAGGAGGCCGCAGGTGCGGAAGATGGGTCGCACCTGCGGAAGCGTAGGTGCGGAGAAGGGACCGCAGAAGCGAGAAATGCTGGGTTGAGTCAGAGCCACACTTGCGATGGAATTTCCGTAGGTGCGGAGCTGCAGGAGAGGCTATTGGACCGCTGGTGCGAAGAGAGTCCTGGGCAGAATGTTTTAAAGATGGGTTCTTGTCATTTCTCCCCATTTTTCATTGTCATGGGTGATTTTGGAGAGCATTTCAAGGGGGATTTTCGTCAGGCATCAAGGTAAGTACATTCCTTCCGTTTGTTAGACAAATACAAGATTATATTCATGGATTAGGCATGGAAATTGGTAGGAATTTGGGAAATTTTTGGAGAAACCTAGAAAATGTAAATTTGGAAATAGCCACGAATTTGAGTATGGAATGTAGAGTAAACTGTATGATTGAACTAGTAGGGCTATGGGTAGAATTTATCTTCGAGAATTTCAGATTTTCGGGCACGTGGGCCCGAGGGCATTTTGGTCATTCTTCGAGCGGGGTTGGGAAAGTATATAATCTGAATTTGTTGTGAGTATTAGGATGAATTTTCATTGCTTTTCCGTTATGTAGTAGTTTCGGAGAATTGTATGTTCGTTGGGGTCATCATAGGGGCTTGGAAGCGGGTATTGGAATTTCGGAGCGAGGTAAGTCTCCTTTCTAACTTTGTGAGGGGGAATAGTCCCCCTAGGTGAATCAATTCAGTACATGCTATTATCTTCGGGGGCTACGTACGCACGAGGTGATGGGAGTCCATACATAGCTACTATTATGCCATGTGCGGGTAGCCTAGGACCCACTAGCATGCCTTACGTGTTGTACATGTAATCCTGCCCGTAATATTAAACTGCTAATATAATCAAAAACGTAATTGAATATCTAAAAGAAAACTAGAGTTCATTTTGTTAATCTTCTAGGAAGAGAATTGATTCCTCTGTGGATATTTGTGTACCTGGACTGGGTTGTATCGTGGAATATCATTAAACTTGACAAACGAGTTTCAAGAACAAAGACTTCAAAACCTATTTTTCATGGTTTCTTTTAATTAGAATTTACCACCTTCCTGAGAAAAACCTGTTTTCTTGATAAAATACGGATTTAT
Source organism: Nicotiana paniculata (assembly GCA_005239505.1). Lineage (NCBI taxonomy): Eukaryota > Viridiplantae > Streptophyta > Magnoliopsida > Solanales > Solanaceae > Nicotiana > Nicotiana paniculata. The sequence continues at coordinate 5,489 of MDKI01172587.1, forward strand.
TATGTGGATATGTGTAACTTTGGGTGCCTGAGTCGCTTGAGTGATTTGCGAGCAGGATGACCCTGTATTTGTGTGTGTATTCATATGAGCATCTGAGTCACAGGTATGATTCGCGAGGAGGCTAGCCGTATTATTTAACCGCGTCGCATGATCGATTCGCAAGCGGGGCAGATAGATGCATCTATGGTTCGATCCGATCGACCCTTCGGCAGTGCACCATTTATTATTGTTTGTCCGCACCGTTCGACCCTCGGCGTTGCTTGCGCATGATATTTGCTGCGTAGTATCTATGATTTTGCCTGATTACTGGCCTGAAATATTAGATTATCAAGTGAAATTACAGAGATTTAAAGTTATTAAAAAGGATTTTGGAAGAAGTTGTTCCTTCCCGTCGAATTCTTATTATTATTTGATTTAAATCACCCTTGTTGATTAATTGTTAATATGACAAAGATATAAAGTCTTAAACGTGAACGGAGTTGAAAGATATTTAAATTTTATTTTTATAAATTACCTATGATAAATCATGGTTAGTGTCATACCTAAATATTCTAAATTGACCTTTAGTAAGTGTCTAATTTGACCTCTCGTCACTACCTCTCTGAGGTTAGGCGGGCGACTTACTGAGTAAACATTGTTTTTGTACTCATGCTACACTTGTTGTGCATTTTATTGCACAGTACTTTCATAGAAATGTGGAGGATTCAGAGACTTAGGCGAGCTGCATCATACGGAGGCGATCCGCAGCTGACAGAGTCTGCTTCGTACTGTATTTATTTCATTTAAACTTCCTTGTCCAGTTGTATTTCGGAAAGGCTTGTAATGATTGTTGAGTTCTTAGAAATTTCTCATGTACTTGTGACACCAGGTTCTGGGATATGTATTGGGATATAATTGCTTAAGTGAAAATTTTAAACCATTGTTTTTAATTAACAGACTATTATTTGGTTGATATGTAATTAAGTGAAAGGAAATGTTTTCATAAATGTTAAAATTGGAAAGTTTTTCAATCAACTAATGATTTGGCTTGCCTGACATTGATGTCCGGCGCCGTCACGACCTTAGGGATTTTGGGATCGTTACAAAATGGTATCAGAGCGTTAGGTTCCCGTAGGTCTCACGAGTCATGAGCAAGTCTAGTAGAGTCTTGCGGATCGGTACAGAGACGTCTGTACTTATCTTCAAGAGGCTACAGGGCTGTTAGGAGTACTTCCCTTCTTGATTCCTCATCTTGCGAGTTTATTCCTTTGAGTCTTATGCCTATGTTCATTCCTACTCAATCTTACACGTCGCGAAACGCTTTCTATGGATCAGGAATTTGAGGAATGGAAATGGTGCTACGAATGTAATTCGAGATGCTTTCATGTGTAATTGGTCGTGGTTGTTGTTATGGCCCTGCAAAAGGGTAATATGTTGTTTCAGCTCAGTAGCTGTATTTCTGGGAGCCTTAAGGCTGTGCTTGGGTAGTGATGATGTTTGAAATTGATTGTCGCGCGGTGTCGATATGATGATAGAACGCTTGCCCGTGTGTTGGGGGTGATGAATGGTTTGAAGGGAGGTCTTCTCAGAGTGTGATTTCGAGATTTAGGTGTTTTAATTCCGGCAGAGGAAAGGCATTTGGGTTATGAATAGTCCGGTTGGGGTTGATAGGGTAGTAAGACTTGGTGTCTTCAATTGAGGTAGGATATGCACCTGTAACGTTTAGTCGCTGTCATTGATCGAATGGAATGTGTCAAGTTTGGCGGTGCTATGGTTTATTCAGTTGCGTGAGATCCGAGTATTGAGAAAAAGTATTGAAGAAAGCGGTTGGCAGAAATCATGAGGTGCGGTGGTTCAGTACCGGATAAGTGTTGATAACGAAGGCAGCTAGAGAAAGATGATTTTCGGAGAGCTTGAAGTCGTGGTGATCTGCTGGTTTGAGAGCTACAGAGAATGGTCCTGAAGTGAGGCTAGGCGATGGTTCCATTTCCAAGAGGCCAGTTGTAAGAAGCGAAAGTCGAGCAGTCGCAAAGTGGGGGAGCGGCAGCACAACTTGGAATTTGAAGATATTGTCGCGCATTAATGGATGTCCATGAGGAGCGGACGGACTAGTAAAGTTGGTAAATGAAGCAGGGCATAGGATGGGGTGTTGAAGTCGCAGAGAGCATGCATTTCAGTGTCGTAGGTGTCCGCGGGTGATTTCCCCAGGTGGGTTGTCTTCTGTGAAGAGGTTAGCGATGACGGGGTTGGCAGGTTTCGGTGAAGAGTTCTAGTGGCTAGTCGGCAGAAGGTAGAATGTGTGAATGATGCTAGAGAATTTGACTATTTAGGGAGTGCTAGCAAGAGGATTTTGACGGATTGGTGGAGTAAGATCGTGTTACCAAAGGAGGAAAGAAATCAGCAGGGTCTAGAGTGGTGCAAGGAGTAGCTTCTGGTTAAGTGGGGGAGTCCCACCATCTGCAGTTGGGTTGTAGGATTATCTTCGCATGGGGTTGAGGATTGTCAGCATGTTGGCAAGTTATTTCGGCTAAGGGAAAGGAGTAAATGGTGATTGTGCATGGTATTTGATGAATATGTGCAAAAGTTGGCCCTGTCGGGCCAGGGTTAGGCTTTGGAAGATTTAGAATTTATGCCTAAGGCATGGGCAAGTTGTGAGGATAGTGACTCAGTCACGTGTTTCATTGAAAAAGGTGTTACTGTGATAGGAGAGCCTTGGAGTTGATTGTATTCGGGGCCAGTCAGAGTGGGTGACTCTCAATAGCAGTCCTAGTGAGTTCAAAAGTTAATAATACGACATTTAAGGATTTCAGGCAGTAGTGTGATTGAGAATCGAGCTTTTTCAGAGTAATCGCTGAGAAAAAGGAGGATGGTTGGAATGTTCTCTGATATGTTTCAGCATGTAGGATAATGTTGGAGGAGTGAGAGAAATAGACTCCGTATTGAAAAAAGATTATCAGAAGGGTATGAGACGGGTTGCGGGATTTAGGCAACATAGTCTCGTGAATCAAGGTCACTCGGTATGAGTGAGAATTGAGTTTGTTATGATTTGAATGGGGTTACTATTATTTCTGAGGCAATTAAGGATAATTAAATAGAATATAGATTGATTATCCATGGTTTAAATGGCACATTTGCGGCAGTGATCGGTTCCTTTGATGTGATTTAAGTTATGCATGTGGTTTGTACTGGTGTATGCGGGGCTTGTCGACCGTCGTAATGGATTTTATGTGGGAGCATTTGAGTGCTATGGCTTTCCAGGTGTAGGCGGACCCCGGAAGGGTTATGGTGGTATAGACTACTTAAGGATTTGCATGTTGGGTGATAGTGGGAATTCACTCGTGTGTTGAGATGGTACTCTTGAATTGAGTTAAGTAAAAGGTTTCCATATGATGAAGTGTTCACCCTATTGGTGGTTCAGAAGTTATGATAGAATTCTTGCGCTACCTCATGTTGGCATATTAGATGCGGAAAGCAGTATGTAACTGGGAGTAGGAATCGAGATTGCGGTTCGGTAATGATAAGGATGTCATGAGCTCGTAAGAGCGAGGAAAAGTGACTTGAAAGTTCAGTATAAACTGGTGTTATCTTCAGTGTCACCTGACATGGATATTCGGTGGAAGAGGCTTTGTACCCTGGTTATGAGTTCTTGAATTGTGTTACAGCGTAGTATGGCCAGTGGTGGATGGGCAGACTTGTTGTCTTGTGTGGAAGGTCTTGGAAGCATGACCGCAAAAAGATTGTATAGAGTGTGACATTTAGCCACTTGATGGATTTCAGATTTGGACTGAGTTTAAAGAAGTGCAATATTGTTTAATTAGAATTTACGCCTGGATAGCGTTCGATTCAGTTGATTATGGATTATGGGATGTTTGTCCCGGTGATGATGGTTGTTCTCGCATATTATGAGAGGAAGTGGGTTAATGTGGACCCAGGTAAAAGCTAATAGCTAAGTTTGGTGCGAGCGAGGTGGCTCGAAGCTTGTGGATGGATTTAAATATGATTATGGGCTCCGTATGAGCCAGACATGTTCCTTTCGATAGAGCGCTTTTCATGGAAAGGTATTAGAACAACGGGTGTTGTTCCGTCTTCGTCAAATTTATGTGTTATTGTGATTGTGTCGTGCGAGTTGTGAAACAGCTTGATAATTTCCTATGTGTTGAGGTCCCGCGTAGTGGGGATGTTATGTGAGCATGATAGCTATTGAGATTCAGAGTGTATATATATATATATATATCGCACCTCAGTTGTGCTTGAGTTTTGTAGCCTACGGCTCTATCAGTCTCCCCAGGATGGTATTATGCACTTAGCGTGCTTGTGATCGATATTTAGTGATTCGTAATAGTGAGCAAATCAGCTCCGTACATATATCTTCTTATGTAAATTTTATGTGGGGATCGGGTGGCACGTCTCCACGGGTATGTTATTCGGGTCGGGTTGCACGCCGAAACAGTGTGATGATGAGTAAGGTTTCTATAATTATCTTCTTATGTTTTACTTCCTATTTTCTGATAAGAATTCATAATAGTTGCGTGAGTTGAATAGTTCCTTCCTGAGTCATTTCTTATTATCATGTTCGAGTTATGGTCTATTGGCGCGATGTGGTATCATGTGAGGCTGTTGGCCATTTGGGGTGATTTGTTGTCTGAGCAGTTCATACTGGGTGAGATGAGACTATCGGATCAGGGATCAGTGTGATAAGGTTATGTGAAGTGAATATTAAAGAGCAAATACCATTATTCAGGTTCATAATGAAGTGATGATTCTAGTCAAGATGAGGTATTCAAGGATTTGTTAACTCTGCAGTTGAGTATGAATTTTTGCGCATTTCCTCCGTTGTGGTGGTATCGTCAGCATTATAGTAGGGTGTATGTATATTTGTTATGAGGTGCATTGGGAGCGTCAGATTCGTGGAATTTTGGTTATTAAGATTCAGGGAGTGCCATTAGGGTCAGGGGATGAGTTATGCAGTGCATGGTGCTAATTCAGCAAAGGCATGCAGTCATATTCTGGTATGTCATATGGTAGTTGATACGGTGTTTATATATGTTGGAACTAGGCCTGGCAGAGAAATTTCAAGTGTTTGAATGAATTCTGAGCTTATTATATGGATAAAAGAAGAAATCTTCATATGTGATCAAGCTAATGTGCTCAACTGGGTCGTGGTAGCACGGGCAGGTTCTCAAGATGTTAAATGGTGATTTCAGATAACTCTAGAGCAGTTCTTGGCATGTTCGAGGACGAACGCCGGTTTAAGTGGGGGAGAATGTAATGACCCAACCGGTTGTTTCGAGCTCTAGCGTGTTGTTCAGCGGTTTGAAGTCGTGAGCAGCTCCATTTAAGGTGTTATGACTTGTAGGTGTGGTCGGAATTGAATTTTGGGAAGTTTAGAGTCGGTTTGGAAAGAAAATTCTCATTTCAGAAGCCTAAAGTTGGAGAAATCAACTAAGATTCAAGTTTTGAGTAGACGACCTCCGAATAAGAATTTAAAGATTCCAGCAAGTTCGTATGATGATTTCAGACTTGGTGTATGTCCGGCTCGGGGTTTGATAACCCGGGAGCATTTCGACGTATATTGTGGAAGTTATCATTTTAGAAGGATTTCATGAATTCGGGCTTGAAGTGCATTTCGGTGAGGTTGATATCCGTTTGGGATTACGAATCTGGGAATAGCTTCGTATAGTGATTCTGGAGTTGGGAGCGCGATCGAAAGTGAATTTGGATGTCCGTAGGTCATTTTGGAGTCATTTGGCTAAAGATAGAAATTTGAAAGTTTTTGAGAAATCCGACCGGAAGTGGAAGTTTTGATATCAAGGTCGGAATGCGGATCCGGAAGTTGGAGTTGGTCCGTAATGTTGAATATGACTTGTGTGCAAACTTTGAGGTCAATCAGACGTGATTTGATAAGTTTCGGCATCAGATATAGAAGTTGGAAATTTCTAAGTTCCTAAAGTTGGAATTTGGGTGCGATTCGTGGTTTCGATGTTGTTTGATTTTATTTGAGGCCTCGATCAAGTCCGTACTATGTTTTGGAAAAGGTTGGTATAATTGGACGGGGTCCCGGGGCCTCGGGTGGATTCCGGGTGGTTAACGGATCAATGTTTGAAGTTGAAGAAGGCTGAAGATTGCTGTCATCTGGTGTGACCGCACCTGCGAGGCTTTGACCGTAGGAGCGGAGCCGCGGGTGCAGCTAATGGCGCTGCAGGTTCGAGTTCTGGGCTGGAGCTGAGGAGGCAGCAGGTGCGGAAGATGGGTCGCACATGCGGAAGCGTAGGTGCGGAGAAGTGACTGCAGAAGCGAGAAATGCTGGGTTGAGTCAGAGCCGCACCTGCGATGGAATTTCCATAAGTGCACATGAGCGGCTATTGGACCGCAGATACGAAGAGAGGCCTAGGCAGAATGTTTTAAAGACGGGTTCTTGTCATTTCTCACCCATTTTTCATTGTCAGGGGTGATTTTGGAGAGCATTTCAAGGGGGATTTTCATCAGGCATCAAGGTAAGTAAATTCATTCCGTTTGTTAGATAAATACAAGATTATATTCATGGATTAGGCATGGAAATTGGTAGGACTTTGGGAAATTTTTGGAGAAACCTAGAAAATGTAAATTTTGAATTTAGCCACGAATTTGAGTATGGAATGTATAGAAAAATCCATGATTGAACTAGTAGGGCTATGGGTAGAATGTATCTTCGAGAATTTCGGATTTCCGGGCACGTGGGCCCGATGGAATTTTGGTCATTTCTCCGAGCGAGGTTGGGAAAGTATATAATCTGAATTTGTTGTGAGTATTAGGATGAATTTTCATTGCTTTGTCGTTATGTGGTAGTTTCGGAGCGTTGTGCGTCTGTTGGGGTCATCGGAGGGGAAGCCGGTATTGGAACTTCGGAGCGAGGTAAGTCTCTTTTCTAACTTTGTGAGGGGGAATCGTCCCCCTAGGTGAATTAATTTAGTACATGCTATTATCTTCGGGGGCTACGTACGCACGAGGTGACGAGAGTCAATACATAGCTACTATTATGCCATGTCCGGGTAGCCTAGGACCTACTAGCATGCCTTACGTGTTGTACCTGTAATCCTGCCCGTAATATTAAACTGCTAATATAATCAAAAACATAATTGAATATCTAAAAGAAAACTAGAGTTCATTTTGTTAATGTTCTAGGAAGAGAATTGATTTCTCTGTGGATATTTGTGTACCTGAACTGAGTTGTATCGTGGAATATCATTAAACTTGACAAACGAGTTTCAAAAACAAAGATTTCAAAACCTATATTTCATGATTTCTTTTAATAAGAATTTACCTCCTTCCTGAGAAAAACCTGTTTTCTTGATAAAATACGGATTTATTATGTGGATATGTGTAACTATGGGTGCCTGAGTCGCTTGAGTGATTCGCGAGCAGGATGACCCTGTATTTGTGTGTATATTCATATGAGCTCCTGAGACGCAGGTATGATTCGCGAGCAGGCTGCGTATTATTTTAACCACATCGCATGATCGATTCGCGAGCGGGGCAGATAGATGCATCTATGGTTCAAGCCGATCGACCCTTCGGCAGTTCACAATTTGTTATTGTTGGTTCGCGCCATTCGACCCTCGGCATTGCTTGCGCATGATATTTGCTGCATAGTTTCTATGATTTTGCCTGATTATTGGCCTGAAATATTAGATTATCAAGTGAAATGACAGAGATTTAAAGTTATTAAAAAGGATTTTGGAAGAAGTTGTTCCTTCCCGTCGAATTATTTTTATTATTTGATTTAAATCACCCTTGTTGATTAATTGTTAATATGACAAAGATATAAAGTGCTAAACGTGAATGGAGTTGAAAGATATTTAAATCCTGTTTTTATAAATTGCCTGTGATAAATCATGCTTAGTGTCATACCTAAATATTCTAAATTGACCTTTAGTAAGTGTCTAATTTGACCTCTCGTCACTACCTCTCTGAGGTTAGGCGGGCGACTTACTGAGTACACGTTATTTTTGTACTCATGCTACACTTGCTGTGCATTTTATTGCACAAGTACTTTCATAGCAATGTGGAGGATTCAGATACGTATGCGAGCTGCATCATCCGGAGGCGATCCGCAGCTGACAGAGTCTCCTTCGTACTGTATTTATTTCATTTAAACTTCCTTGTCCAGTTGTATTTCGGACAGGCTTGTAATGATTGTTGAATTCATAGAAATTGCTCATGTACTTGTGACACCGGATTCTGGGATATGTATTGGGATATAATTTCTTAAGTGAAAATTTTAAACCATTGTTTTTAATTAACAGACTTTTATTTGGTTGATATGTAATTAAGTGAAAGGAAATGTTTTCATAAATGTTAAAACCGGAAAGTTATTTCAATTAACTAATGATTTGGCTTGCCTGACATTGATGTCCGGCGCCATCATGACCTTAGGGATTTTGGGGTCGTGACAAGATCCAAGGGCCCTCCACCTACTCCTCTCCCTAGTCCTCCTAATGGCAAAGACAAAGGAAAAATTAAGATGGAAGAGTCCAGCGACATCAGAAAGGAGAATATGATTGAACGGGTAGAGGCCAATGATGGTCGAGGTATTCAGGTCCTGCATGAGAACATGTCGCCACTTGAACAGAAATTGATGAAGCTTCAGGAAGAACTCGATCAAGTCCGCAACCTGTCCAACTTGTCATTTTCCCTCAACATCCCTGACGTCAACCTTCCAAATCCTCAAAACCCTCCACCTCCACAAAATATCCCAAACAACAAAATCATCCCGCACCTCACCATCACACCACTCCCCCAAAAAACCAAACTCTCTCGACATAGTACAAAGTTTGCCACACCTCAAATAACACTCCACTACTCATCCCAGAACCTCAAAACCCCACAAAAGACCATTTCCACACCTATAACAATCCCATATATGTGGAAACCGTGATTCACTCCACTCCGCCTATCCCGCAGGCGTCCGAGTCTGGCGAAAAGTATTTATTTATCAAGAACCTGGCCGAGGAGCTTAGGAAACTGAGTCGAGTACAGGGTGTTGAAGGAACCAAGGGGATTGAAAGGTTAAATTATTAAGACCTTTGTATCCAACCTGATGTCGAACTGCCCGAGGGGTGCAAACCTCCAAAGTTCGAAATGTTTGACGGTACCGGTTGTTTAACCAAAGAATTAGACCCTTTGACTAAATCTTATTTTTAAGATGAATACGGGTTACTGATAATCAAGATAATGTAGAAAAATGAATAATAGACAGTATTGCAGAAATATAAAAAATCGAAGTTAATTGTATTCGAGAATTAGATGCCTTTACAAGCTGTATCCCCCTCCCTTATATAGGAGATTCTTATAACGTACGACTCTTTATATGGTTACTCATTAATGCTAATTATGACATTAATGAGGTGTTACAAAGGATAACGGTAATTGAGGTTCGGTTATATAACGTTCGAGTAATCAATTGTGGGTC
>ML318628.1:584-11782 GCA_005239505.1 Nicotiana paniculata
AGAATTATATCCTATGTCGGCTCCTTTTCCTTTTGTTTCTTGGGGAATGGACGTCATTGGCCCAATCGAGCCAAAAGCTTCAAATGGGCACAGATTCATCTTAGTTGCAATTGATTACTTCACCAAATGGGTGGAAGCTATAACACTGAAGGCAGTAACCAAGAAAGTAGTGATAGACTTTGTTCACTCCAACATCATCTGTTGTTTTGGTATTCCAAAAATCATTATCACAGATAATGTTGCTAATCTGAATAGTCATCTGATGAAGGAGATATGTGAACAATTTAAAATTGCGCATCGCAATTCTACTCCTTACCGACCCAAAGCTAATGGAGCTGTTGAAGCTGCGAATAAGAACATCAAGAAGATTCTTAGGAAGATGGTCCAAGGATCTAGACAATGGCACGAGAAATTGCCTTTTGCTCTTTTGGGATACCGGACAANACAACTTGTCTTGAAACGTATCTTTCCGCACCAGGAAGAAGCAAAAGGAAAGTTCGCCCCGAATTGGCAAGGTCCTTACCTCGTCAAGAAAGTATTGTCAAAAGGAGCTCTACACTTGGCAGATATAGAAGGAAAGGTGACAAACATATCTGTCAGCGCGGATGTGGTCAAGAGATACTATGTCTGACATGAATCTGTTTGGGCATTTTTATACTTAGCAATCTCAGGTTGGGATGACGAAAGGCTATCATTCTTGCCACTCAAACACTGGTCAACCCTAGTTAGCCCTTTGAAGCCTTGTTTATATTTCTTTGTTTTCCCCTCTTTTGGAACCAGTGTACTTGGTCTTAAAAAAATATATATCAAAAAAAAAATCAAAAAAGAGAAAAGAAAATCATCAAAACGAGTTCATGTTAATTGAACTACGTCCGACCTGATTCCGAAAGGATACGTAGGCAGCCTCACTCTAGGGTTCGGTCACACTAAAATAAAAATCCACATTTCCCCAATATTCAAAGAAACTGGGGCATGATTTTATGTTATTTTTTCGACGGTTTCTTCCGTGAAAATGGTTCCAAAAGTTGTAATTTAGTTGAATAGTTCTTTTTACCTTTCCATGTTAAGACCTTCTGATCAACTTTCGAGAATGCTAAGTCAGTATACAACGGGCGATGCCTCAACCATTATAAAGTGAGAAAAATAAAATGAGAGAGTCTTATTGGTGAAAACCCTCACGGGCACTATAAGTCGATGGTGAGATGAGAGAAAGGAAAATGAGAAGTGTCAATTGGTGAAAACCCACAAAGGGCATCTTTGATTGATTCAGGTCTTCATATATCCCGATACAAGCATGGTTAAGACAAAGAACTCAGTTTCAGAGTGAAGTTACAGCGGATTTTGAGAATTAGACGGTTAAGACGGATCAGTCATCCAGTCCAAAATGCATTTCATGTTCATTGAAGTCAGCATAGTCCTCCAGATAAGTCCTTTCTATTTTTTATTTTTCTTCTTTGAAAAGTACACTTCTTGATTAAGTTGTAATACCTATTAGTTCACCTTCTTATTTCCTTTCGTACTATTCTTTTTGAGTCCTTTTCAGTCTAATTGTGTCAAAGTAAAGCAAAGAAAAGGCTGCAAAATTGGTTACAGTTTCCCTGTTATATGAAGCAAAACTTTCTAGGCATGAACAACATGGAAAAGGCATAAAGCCATCTTTGATTTTCCTGACGAGCAAAAGGCGTGAAGGACGGAACAATGTGTCAAGAGTCGACAAAATTTACTCAGTTAAAAGTTATTCTGGGAGCAAGGTTGTTTGCACCATAAACACAAATGGTATAGGCTCAAAATAGCCAGGTTTTGATGTTGAGAAAGAAGATCTCCAGAAAGTAATGACAGAATCTCCCGGAAATTTGTACGACCATCGACGGAGTCAGTGTTTCTAACAAGTGTAATGGACGCAAGGTCAAGTCTCCCAAGAAATCAAGGCCACAAACTGACCACCATTTTAAAACTAACAAGCTTTTCTTTGTTCAGAATAGGAACAGAACAATTTTAGGAAACAGGTCATGAAAAGACGAACACCACCAAGTGAAGTTCTCAAATCCTTAGTTTTCTTCTAATATACATGTAATCAGTTATTCTTAGTTTCATTATAGGGAATCAATACCCTATCTTCAACACAGGGTACTACATCCCCTGGTCACATTATTTTCTGCCTACATAGGGTACGACATATCCTGGTAGCATCTCAGAGTTCCACGAGCCTCATCTTATTGCCAACACAGGGTACTACATCCCCTGGTTGCATTTCTTATTGCTAACATAGGGTACTACATGCCCTAGTTGCATTTATTTTCTTCCTACATAGGGTACAACATTCCCTAGTAGAATCCTAGAGAGCCAAGGGCCTCATCTTATTTTCAACACAGGGTACTACATCCCCTGGTCACATTATTTTCTACCTACATAGGGTACGACATTCCCTAGTAGCACCACAGAACGCTGCAAGCATTATCTTATTGCTAACACAGGGTACTATATCCCCTGACTACATTTAAATTCTGCGTACATAAGGGTACAACATTCCCTAGTAGAATATCAGCGAGCCATGAGCCTCATCTTATTTCCAACAGAGGGTACTACATTCCCTGGCTGCATCTTATTGCCAACACAGGGTACTACGTCCCCTAGCCGCATTACTTTTTGCCAATACAGGGTACGACATTCCCTGGTAGCATCTCAGAGTGCCACGAGCTTCATTTTATGGCCAACACAGGGTACTACATCCCTTGGTTGCATTACTTTTTGCCAACATAGGGTACGACACTCCCTAATAGCATCCTAGAGTACCACGAGCCTCATTTTATCGTCAACATAGGGTACTACATCCCCTGGTTGCCTGCATTCTTGTTAACACTGGTACGACATTCCCTATTATTTTTTTATATTAAAAAGTGTGTCTTTTTCAATTCTTTGTTCTGCAATAGCAAAGATAGTTTAATGTGTTTTCAACAACTCACAAAAATTTCCTAGTGCAAACTGGGGCAGAAAATTTTTGTTTGTTTTGTTTGTTTGTGATGGCTTGTAGGTTTTTCTGCAAAGAACAGATTGGATGTGCAAAATGGAATATTTGATCTCAATACCAGCCGCAACCAACGTTGACATAATGCATGCAGAGACATATGGTCACGATCCGTCTTCCTATCATCTGATCAAGAAACAAGCCTGCAAGAATATTTCATAGTCTGTTGTATCGAGAGCATCAGGTTTCAATCTAAAGTCAATGGGAGAAGTAAGTCAAGAATCAAGACAAGACTCTAGATGACATATAGATAAGAATTTTGTAACTCTTAGATTTCAAGAGTATGTAATCTTCTTTTACATTTTTGATGTAATAGTAGGAACCGCGGATAGGAACCTCGACGGAACTTCGCTCGACTCTCCATCTAAGCATACTCTATCAGTCATCTTCCACTTGAACTACACGTGACCTGATTCCCTTATAACCCGGGATATGTAGGATGCCTAAAATCGAGGCTCGGTTGTATCTTTTTCTTTTATCTTCTTTTCCTTCTTAAATAATAGTGAGGTCAAAAATCAGTCACCATGTTCATTTTCTCTGCCTGAAAACTCTCCATGTTTCCAAGCAAAGAGGGGCATGTTGTGAACAACTAATTTTGATCACACCCAGATTCTATACTATTTTTAGTGTAAATATTTCTTTTAGGTCTAATATTAATACTTTAAATTTTTATCTTACTCTTAATAGATTTTATTTAAGAAAACTAAAAACTACAAAAAATATTCACAATCTTAGAATATAAGATTTGTTCTTATGTTTAAATAGAAGAATATATATATATATATATATATATAAACTTAGTTTCTTCTAATTTAAATGTAAGTTATAATAGTATTTTTCTTAGTATAATTTAAACTATAATGTAAATATTGGATTTTCTTATTTATATAGTTTTCTTTACATCTAAAAGTAAGTTATATATATATATATATATACTAAAAAGGAAAAAACACCCATTATCCCCACATTTCTAGCATAACTCCCCACTCTTCACATCACACACTCCCACTTTCCCCATTCCTTCACGTCCCTCTCCCCCACTCTTTACATGATTCACGTTCCCCCCCCCCAATACCCCATTACTTACTCCATTAAAAAGAAAAGAACGAGAGAAAAAGGAGGAGGAAGATTTTTGGAAAAAGAAAAACTAGAAAAAGAAGAAGAACGAGATTGGAGCAAAAAAAAAAAAGAAACATCTTGGGGATTTTATTTTGGAAAACAAAGGAAACAAAAAGCAAAGGAAGGAAACTGACCGAAACAATTAAGTTTGGGTTCAAAATCATTGCGGCACAGATTGTTTTGGAGGGTTCATCCGGCTTCTCTTTTCCTTCAATTCTGTGCGTTGTCACTGTTTTTGCCATATTTTCCGGCGAGTTCCGAGTTGTCGAGGTTCACCCAGTTCGAGCTTTCCGTTTAATTGGTGATTCGAGTAGTGTTTGAGTTATATCGGTCTCTGTTCTTGGTTGCGGTTTACTTCAAATTCTCATTTCCCAATTCCACTTGTACCCTGCATTCAAGCAAAAATCAAATCAAGAATTTTTTACATTCAGGTTCATATCTATAACCATCATCTCTATTTTTACCCCATCAAGAATGAATTGAAGCCTTAGAAGAGCTATTAAGATATGGGTTTAAACTTAAAGTGTTATAAAAAATTTGTTAATTCTCCATCTGTTTGATTAATGTCGCTATGTGTGTCATTTTTTTTTTTGCTTTTATTCTTTTCCGATGGATTCACTTAAGGCTTGAGTGATCCAGACACGTGTTTAAATTATAGTTCTACGTCGTTTGACGCTATTTGAGTTACTTTACGAGATAATCAACATATGTTATGTGCTTTCCTATTTTGGTTTAAGAGGATAAATGAGTTTGGAAGAGTTTTTAATATTTTTGGACTTTAACTGTTTGTTCATGGGATTTTAAAATAATGAAGACTTGATTGAGTATTTCTTGGTCACTGTATAACGAAAATCTTGGTAGTATGAATCATTATGGGCTAAAGTACTTGCAATCACTTTCTTATCTTTGATACTAAAATAAATTCATTTTCTGTTGTTGAGATAAAATTGAAGCCTTGAAAGAGTTTTGTTATTAAATAAATGGATTCATTTATTTCCGTCTCAAATGGTGATGTTCGGGTAGTAAAATATCATAACGAAAATTTCAACTCAGATTTGGTCTGATTAAAGATTTGGCATGTGAACGAGATTTTTGCATATCAAATATTTTTTTGTGCATTTTTGTGAAGCTATAAGTGGAATATTCTCTTGATTGATCGTGGTTAATATTTTTTAAGCTATTTGCTGTCATGCCAACAGAGTATCACATGAATTGACAACAAATGTTTGTTAGAATCTAAATGAATGAGATTGTCGGTTTAGTTATACAAAAATCACAAATCTTCGTAGTATGCCTTTAGACACGTTTTTAATTAATCAAACCATTGTGACTATGTAAACGTTCGCGTGACAAGATTACGATTTTAAAAATAAATATTCGTAGCAATGCTTTTAGGCGTGCATTTAATCTACTATCGTAATTGTGTACACGTTCGCGTAGCATGATTATGATTTCCACAAATAAATCAAAGTACGCATTCGCGCGACTTTTTCCAAACTTTTTTATTAAATAAACCAAATGTCGTGAGTTGTGTACACGCACGCGGGACATGAGTTTTGACACACCAAACTAAACGAGTATACGTACGCGTAACTCACATTAAGGTAATTCTTTTAGATAAATCAAATAATTAAAAGCGGTAAATGTAAAAATGCACATAGGTATATAATCAGTAATTAAATAATTTAGGCCAAGTTTAATCATTAAGCGACCGTGCTAGAACCACGGAACTCGGGAATGCCTAACACCTTCTCCCGGGTTAACAGAATTCCTTACCCGGATTTCTGGTTCGCAGACAATTTAAACAGAGTCAAAATTCCTCGGTTTTGGGATTTCTAATAAATAAATGGTGTCCCGGACAACGTAAAAAATCCGGGTGGCGACTCTGAAAACGAATAAAAGAAGTCCCAAAAATCGAATAATGTCACTTAAAGTGGAAAAACTCCTCTATACCCCCACCTATCGGGTAAAGAGGAGGTATGACAATATCTTTACTTATTCATGACACTAACGTAAAAAAAGTGTTGATTGATCCAGGCAGTTCAGCCAATATCATTTTGCTAAGAGTCGTGGAAGAAATGCTACTGGGGAATCAAGTAATCCCAAGGGCACGAGCCATATTGGGGTTTGATAACTCTACGGTTATAACAAAAGGAGAAATTGAGCTTAGCACTTATACCGAGGGGCTGATCAAAAGTACCAGGTTCCAAGTATCGAATAGAGAAATAGAGGTAGATACTGCTCAAATTAAAGCTATAGAGGAAATACCCGATATTTTAACAAATAAAAAGGAAGTTCAAAGACTAACAGGGAGAATAGCAGCTTTGGGAAGGTTTATTTCTAAGTCTTCCGAAAAAAGTTTTAAATTCTTCTCAGTTCTCAAAAAGAAGAATCAGTTCGAATGGACTGAAGAATGTCAGCAAGCCCTCAAGAATCTGAAGATTTATCTATCGAAACCACCACTGCTTTCAAAGCCAAAAGAAGGGGAAAGATTGTACATCTACCTGGCTGTCTCAGAAATTGCTGTAAGTGCAGTACTGGTAAGAGAAGAAAAAGGTAAACAATCACCTATATATTATGTAAGTAAAACTTTGCTAGATACTGAGACTAGATATCCACATTTGGAAAAGTTAGCATTAGCTTTAATAATGACATCTAGGAAATTACGATCATATTTTCAATGTCACCCAATCACTGTTGTGACTTCATATCCTTTAAGAAATATTCTGCATCAACAGTAATTGTCAGGGAGATTAGCCAAGTGGGCCATAGAATTAAGTGAGCATGAAATAATCTATCAGCCTAGGACTGCAATTAAGTCTCAAATACTAGNCATCAACAGTAATTGTCAGGGAGATTAGCCAAGTGGGCCATAGAATTAAGTGAGCATGAAATAATCTATCAGCCTAGGACTGCAATTAAGTCTCAAATGCTAGTTGATTTTGTTGCTGACTTTAGTAATAGTATTGTACCTAAGTAGAAAAAGAGTTAGTTCTCTTTAACGCTGCTAATCCAGACCTATGGACCTTGTTCACCGATGGTTCCTCAAATACAAAAGGTGTCAGCTTAGGTAAAGTCTTAATATCACCCACAGGTGAAAAGACAAGGCAAGCTATCAAGTGCTATCCTATAACTAACAATGAAGCAAAGTACGAAACTATTATTGCAGGTCTTGAACTCGCACGAGATCTATCAATCGAGAAAATTGTGATCAACAGCGACTCCTAACTGGTAGTAAATCAGATACAGGCGCGGGGACAGCTGCTCAGCAAACGAGGACTCCAGAACACTCTTGTCTTTATCAGCATGACTGGAAGAAGCCTTCTCTACTGCTAGTTCTGCTGCCATGAGCCTCATCTGCCGCTTCAAGGTGCTCCTTTCCTCTTCTAAAGCATCCACGCCAATCCTTAGGCTATTATACTGTGCTTTCCAATTATCAGCATCAGCCTGCAACTCGTTTGTCTCCTGGTCCGTGTTTGAGATCCTCTTCATGAGCTCCTTGCCTATAAGGTTAATCTGCAAGAAATAAACCAGTCAGACATGGTAAATTTCATGTACGAAAATGAAAGAGGATAACTTGCATCGTACCTTCAAAGAAGTATGCACGACCTCATTGGCCCATGTAAGAGCATCGTGGCTGGCTAGCTTTGCTTTCTCAGAGGGACCTATCAAAGTCTTGAGCCACACTTTGGGCTCACCCGTTTTCTTGAAAAGATTCTCCTCAGCTGGAACCTCTATTACCACATGTCGCATCTCTCTGCTGGAAGAACCTACTTCCCTAACGGAAGGCATGGAAGCAGGCAGAGATGAAACAATAACATGCACGGAGGGTTGAGGAACTGGAGAAGCCACGGGCAAAGCAGCAGGCATGGAGGGTTGAAGAGTCGAGGAAGTTACAGGCAAAGCAACAACATAAGCCAAAATACCCAAAGGAACAGATGAGACAGCTTCTCCAAAGAAGCAGGAAAGACAACAGCCAGAGGGACATCGTCAGGAGCAAGGTCAACCTTCATGAAACAGGCAATCCACGGACTTATGAATATGGGAATGTGAAACATCATCAAGGGTAGAGGGCTCAATCACAGAAACGGAAGGCAAGGTTAAGGGTGTAAGCTCATCATATGAAACTACCCTCCTTCTCTGTGGCCTGTGCACTAAAGCACCTTCTTCTTCTTCTTCTTCTTCTTCTTCTTCTTCTTCTTCTTCTTCTTCTTCTTCTTCTTCTTCTTCTTCTTCTTCTTCTTCTTCTTCTTCTTCGGAACGAGACTCACCAATATTCCTCTTCAAGGAAGATGAACCAACAATAATTTCTTGGGCCTGATCCAAAGACATCTTCGGGATAGATGAAGCAGACACCCCACAAGTGGAGAAGCCTATTAAAAGGTAAAAAGTTAAACAACAATGAAAGAAGAGACTCGAGTAAGGAAAGAAGCAAGAACAAGAGCTTCACTTACCGTGGGTCTTTACATGCCAACCATACCTCCCAGTGAGGTACTTCCAGGATCTCTCTTCTAAAGGAGCAACAGATAATAATTTTTCTACCCAATCACGGATATCGGAGACATTCTCAACAGTATCCATGATTACTGAGAGAAGAAGAAACATATACGGTGTTAATAAAATGTCTCAAGTCAAAACGAGAAAAATAAATGTGAGTTAAAGCATACTCACGTGCGCGATTCCACTTCTCAAGGAAGGGAAGATTTTCTTCACCCACTAAACCAACAGTGGATACAGCAACATACCGGAGGTACCAACCCCTATCCTTATCATCTCCAGGGGTTACCATCACTCTATTGCTTCTAGTAGTCAGAGTAAAAACTCATTCACGAAATAAGGTAGGAGAGTAGAGATGAATAAGATGGTTGAAAGTAAAAGGAACTGAGGCTAAAGAATCCAAACTCCTAAGACATGCGACAACTCGCCACACAAGCGGACCAACTTGTCCTAAGCAGATATTGAAAAAACGGCAGAATTCAATTATGACTGGGTCTATGGGGGGTCTAAATCCTAGAGTGAAAGGGTATGTATAAACAAAAGAATATCCCATCTTGTAAGACGTTATTCTCTGATTACTATTCGGAACATAGACAGGGAAATCATGCCTCCAAAACACTCCCTACGAACAAAGGAAATCTGACCTTCAGTTATAAGAATTAGATACCTTTGGACACTCTCAAGGGAAGAAGATTGGTCTACAATAACTTGACTATCTCTAGCAAAAATAAACTCAGCAGGGACAATTTAATCAACTCTAGGTTCACGAAGGAGTTCACCTCTACCTCTAGACAAAGACCGAGAAACACTAAACCTCGGAGAAACTAGAGGTCTAGTAGAAGGAGAAGGAACAATCTGAGAAGAAGAGGAGCCCCTCGACGGAATGGATCCTAGACTTCTAAGTATACCACCCCTCCGACTCCTAGTCGGAGATGAAGATGGCATTAAATTTTCAATATCTATTACTCCCTGAGGTAGGTTTGAAGAAGACATGTTTACAAAGGCAAGAAGAAAGTTCTTTACTAAAGACAAAGTTAGAAAGTGTTTCGTGGAAGCAAAGAAAGGAAGAATGGTATTTATACTTGAGGACAACCGTCAAACATGGGAAAAAAGAAAAATAATGATGAAAAGTCATAATTGAAGATGTCACTTCGAGACTGACACAGCCGCAAAAAGCCCTAAAAGGTTCCGAGTAAATGCAGAACCAATCTGAAAAGGACACGTGGTATGAGCATTAAATGGAAGTGACAAACGACGCCTATGGTGAAGAGGAGGATACAATGTTTCGAGAAAAAGCGGCGGCAAAATATTCCCGCCATAAATGAATATCCACATACCAAATATTAATCGATAAATATATGGTAAGTGGGGGGACTATCTGTATTGGTAAAAAAGAGTTTCACACGTAAGCCAGCTTTTGACAACTCAGCCAGTTACGTGGACACAAGAGAACGCGATAGCTGGATGTGATTCTTTAAAGAGGTACGGAACAAAGAGGCACGATTCAATAAATCCTCGAGCTTATCAGCCATGGGAAACTCAACCTGATCAAAACAGGGAAGAGGCATGGTCCGAATGAATCTAGTCAAAGCTACGAGCAGATTCAAAGGCTCACAATTGATTACTCGAATGATGTAATTGTACCCCAATTACCGTTATCCTTTGTAACACCTCATTAATGTCATAATTAGTCATTAATGAGAAACCATAGCAAGAGTTGAACGTTATATCAAGGAATCTCCTATATAAGAGAGGGGAATGCAGCTTGTAAAGGCATATGATTCTCGAAAATAATTGACTTCGTTTTTCTATATTTCTGCAATATTGTCTATTATTCATTTTTCTCTATTTCCTCGATTATCAGTAATCCGTGTTCATCCTAAAAATAGCTTTAGTCAAAGGGTCTAATTCTTTGGTTAAACATTCCTGACAATTCCTGTTTATGTAGAATATTTCTTAAAGGATATGAAGTCACAACGGTAATTGGGTGGCATTGAAAATATGGTCGTAATTTTCTAGATGCCATTATTAAAGCTAAGGCTAACTTTTCCAGATGTGGATATCTAGTCTCAGCATCTAGAAAAGTTTTACTTACATAATAGATAGGTGATTGCTTACGTTTTTCTTCTTTTACCAGTACTGCACTTACAACAATTTCTGAGACAGCCAGGTAGATATACAATATTTTCCCTTCTTTTGGCTTTGAAAGCAGTGGTGGTTTCGATAGATAAATCTTCAGATTCTTGAGGGCTTGCTGACATTCTTCAGTCCATTCGAACTGATTCTGCTTTTTGAGAACTGAGAAGAATTTAAAACTTTTTCGGAAGACTTAAGAAAAAAATCTTCCCAAAGTTGCTATTCTCCCTGTTACTCTTTGAACTTCCTTTTTATTTGTTAAAATATCAGGTATTTATTCTATAGATTTAATTTGAGCGGGATATACCTCTATTCTTCTGTTCGATACAAGGAAACCCAAAAATTTACCTGATTGCAATCCAAAAGCGCATTTTTCTGGATTTAGCTTCATATTATACCTGCGTAAAATATCAAAAGCAGT
>ML318629.1:0-13401 GCA_005239505.1 Nicotiana paniculata
AATACCTCTCGATGCCCATATGAAAATATATGTGAGAATTCATGAATGACGTGATACCGTACAACATGAGGAAAATGCATCTCTATATCTGTATGTCATGTGCATATCAAATGCGATGCAACTCAATGATAAAACCATATGCATGCTCTCAGAGTACCAATTCACTCAGTCCTCTCAGTCACTAAGTCCTTATAGTCACTCAGTCCCCACAATCACTCAATCCTCACAGCCACTCAATCCTCACAGTCACTCATTACTCATCACTCATCACTCATCACTCGGCACTCGACACTCAGCACTCGCACTCAGTAGGTACCTGCGCTCACTAGGGGTGTGTACAGACTCCGGAGGGGCTCCTTCAGCCCAAGCGATATATCAAGCGAATCATGGAATAAATCAGTAAAACATGTTGCGACGTGCAGCCCGATCCCATAAATATCCTCACAATCAGGCCCTCGGCCTCACTCAATCATGAATCTCTCCAGTCTCCCGGGCTCTCAATGTCATGAAGCTATCCCAACAACAATGATATAATGTATCAACAAATAACAAATGAGTCTAAGATATGATATTAATGCATGAATATGACAGAGTACGAATTATCAATGAAATCAGTGAGGTGACAGCAAGAAATGACCACTATGGGTCCCAGTAATATCGGCATAAAGCCTAAACATGATATCTAGCATGATTGACAGCTCATTTACTTTATCACATGGTGAAAACACATATATCAACATAATAGGACCACTATAGAGTGTCATGGAAACAAGAGAGTCACAATTCATAGGGTACACGCCCAATCGCCCATCACCTAGCATGTGCGTCACCTCAATACCAAACACACAACACGAAATTCGGGGTTTTGTATCCTCAACACTAAGTTTAGAAGAGTTACTTACCTCGAACAAGCCAATTCCAATACCGAGCAAGCCAAGCGATGCTTCAAGAATGCCAGCACGCGCGTAGTAACTTCCGAACGGCTCAAAAATAGCCAAAAGCAACTAAAATACATCAAATAAAGCCCAAGAAAACAATTCCAGATGATAAAGATCGAATCCTTAATCAAAATCCAAAACCGGTCAAAAATCACACCCGGGCCCACGCCTTGAAACTCGACAAAACTCACAAAAACCGACAACCCATTCATTTACGAGTCCAACCATACTATTTTCACTCAATTCCGAGTCCAATTCGATGTTCAAAACTCAAAAATTCTTATTATGAAACTCTATGCCAAAAACCCCCAATTTAACTTTAAAATTCATCAACCAATTGCAAAAAATGAAGACAGGTTCATGAAATGTAATCAAAACTGAGTAGAGAACACTTACCCCAATCCTTGTGACAAAATTTGATCCAAAAATCGCCTCAATCCGTGTCCCACATCTTAAAATATGAAGAAAGAACAAAAACCTCGATTTTATAGCTTCTGCCCAGCATTTTCCGTATTATGCGGACAAATCCTCGCATCTACGACCCTCACATCTGCGGTAACTTCTTCGCTTCTATGGATTCAACTTCTCTGCACTAGCAGGTGCGAGTCTGCTACGCTTTTGCGGACTCGCATCTGTGCCCATTCTTCCGCAGATACAGAAACACCAGAACCAGAAATCTTCAGCAGTGCAACATGAAATGGAAATGATCCGAACCTCATCCAAAACTCCCCCGAGCCCCTCGGTACCCCGACCAACATACCAACAAGTTCCATAACATAATACGGGCCTACTCAAGGCCTCAAAACACATATAACAATATCAAAACGGTGAATTACATCTCAAATTAAAAAATTAATGAACTTTAAACTCCAAACTTCCACAACCGATGTCGAAACCTATCAAATCACGCTCGATTGACCTCAAATTTTGCACACAAGTCACATTTTACATTAAGGTACTACTCCAACTTCCGGAATAGGAATTCAATCCCGATATCAAAAAGTCCAATCCCGGTCAAACTTTTAATAATTCCAACTTTCACCATTTCAAGCCAAATTCTATTACGGACCTCCAAATCGCAATCAGTGCGCGCTCCTAAGTCCAAAATCACCCAACGAAGCTAATAGAACAATCAGAAATCCAATCTGAGGTCAAATACTAAAATTATAACTTGGTCAAACCTTTCAAATTTTAAAGCTTCTAGCTCAGAATCGTTCTTCCAAATCAATTCCGAATAACCTGAAAATCAAAACTGATGATTCACATAAGTCATAATGCATCATACGGAGCTACTCATGCCCTCAAACAGTCTGGCGAAGTGCAACTTCTCAAAATGACAGGTCAGGTCGTTACATCCTCCCCTACTTAAACATACATTCGTCCTTGAACGTGCCCAGAGTTGTTCCAAAAGCCATCAAATCGACGTGAAACCTTACCATGCACATACCTGGTAGGTGATCCCACGTCACCCTATCCCATATAGGTCTGATAACACAACATAACTGAAAATCATTACTCCAACCTTAACCCATAAGCCTTAGAATCCAACTCCCAACATTCGGAATTTCCAAAAGATAGGAATCTTACATTTACACACTGTACAAGTCTGAATAAGCTATATCCAGTCTTCACCACGACCCAACATGTAATCATATGATGTACCGCATAACTCAAATACTCATTAACGATATCTTCTAACCACAGTAGCTGCTCCATACAATTCAATGTCGGTAACAAACCATATATCAAACAAAGCCTTGTTCTAACACCTTCATACACTGCCAATGATGAAAGAAACATGCAGAAACTCGTAATTATTCACCAGATAAACAGTCCCTCTCCTCCGACAAGAACTATAACAGATTTCTAAGTTTACTTTCGATATTACGCTTCCAAATATACCACAATCATATATGATAGTATCCATTCTAGTTCCAATGACCTCATCTCATCCAACCCGTCCACTCTAGTGTCATGACACATCAATGCAATCTAAAACCACAACTCGTGCAACCCGTGCACCAATTACCAACATTCCAAATGTACTCAATCATGAAAATGACTCAAACGAGAGAATTGTCCCGCCAGCTTAACAAGTACCATCACAATGACATTCTAAGAGCCTAGCACACATCATAGAACGAAAACACACGAATCCAACACAAGGATCATATTCAACATAGCTCTTCCGCAATGCATGACCCCATCCAAATGCTGGTCCATATCACATACCTCGAGCTGCCTTGCTCAAAACTAATAACCACGCGAGATTTGACATCAAATACCCAAAGTGTATTACCATAACCACGGAGAGTAAATAACACGATACCACAATCCGAAAAGAACATAGCCAACACGCAATCAATCATGCAGTACCCAAATATTCATCTCGCTCAAATTCCGCTATAAAGCCCAATTAGAGTCGCACCATTTTTGAATATAACCAACGAAGCATAACTCCCCATAGCATAGAAGAGTAACTAACATATCACTTCAGAACACGAATAAGCTTGGAAACAACCGAATGGCACATCCCTTAACAATAGCAGTATGAAGCCAACCAATTCGACCTGGTGTAGAATACACATCCGAATTAGGCCTATCAATGGACGCCCAAATCAACTCTGGTCATCCATAAATAGATAAACAACCCTCCGAAGATCCACAATGACTTACCCATAACACATACCATCCTCTGACTAGCTTTGGCCACGTTTTCACAGTCCANAAAAATTTGAACATCAGCAGTTTATCAATCAAGAGAGTGTCACAATACCAATGAAGTATCCATAGATCAAAACACGGTGCCCCTTCTGAAACTTACACCCTCATCAAGACATATCTAACAGTAATATCATCTATCTAGTCATTTGAGATCGCTCATGCTGCCTAAGAATTCATGTCCTTCCCTTCAAAATTGAATCGTGACCTTACACATGCAAATCTCAATCCTATCCAACACACCGCATATGCCATGCCATCATATGAAAACAAATACGAGAACTTCGTAATCCACTCCGAGTCGTAAGAAACTAAATACTTAATTAGCCAAGAACTTTCCATTTGACCATATCCAGGAGAAAATCACTGTACATCACATGCATCCTCGCGCCAGTAGGAGATATACATCTCTAAACATGGTAGAAACCATTAAGAGCTCTCCGAATCCCATTTTGCACATAACCAAATCGTCAGGATTGAGTCCCTCTAACTCAATCGAGCTACGCAGGCCGTCAAAAAAAAAGAGTCTCACCAAAAAACACCCGTAGACACTAGCCACACCATAAGTACCCAAGGAACCAATTATAACCATTTATGTGCAGGTCCAACCTACTACCAAGTTGTCTTAATTCTCCGAGTTCCTTATGAATTGCCTTCAAATTGATACCTCTCATCACCATAATTCCACAATCCTCAACCAAGACTCCACACGAGACCCTAGCATAAAACCACACAGCAATGAGGCTCATAAGCTGTCGAATGCTCTCTCAAGCACCCCAAAAGTACCACAACCGAGATACCCACTCTGAAGAGACCACCTGTGAATTTAAAGTTGTTCATCTTATCTTCCTGATACTGAATGTAGAATCCATAATTATATAGAAATAATGTGCGAGTCTCAACACCATCCAATAAAAAATCCCTGACCCTAGCCATATACAAATTCTGAAAATTTCCAACTGCTATATTTAAATCTTTAATTCCATTAAGACCATCCTAGAGAGTCTTCCACTCTTCTTAAATATCAACTAAATTGACCAAACAAATCGAACGATTCGTTCCCCATTACCACACCAACAACCTGAGAAGTATTCCACACCCCTAAGAAACCGAGCGAAACCCCACTCCATGCACACTACATCCTTTACGCATAAAAACTCAATTATTCCACGTTTCACATATCCTCAAAAAGCATATTACAACTTGTATCCAGAAATTACTTTACTCGATCTCATCTTCTGCAGAACATAAATTATTCACAAGTATACCTCAAACCGAAACAAATACAATACATAGCCATGCAATCAACTTAGCAATAGCAGACTCCCCTGCTTGGCTCAAATCCATAGATCAAAACACACAACAACTCATGATTCCCATACTCTATTACTGCCAGAATGCCGTAGCGAGATTCCACTAAATCCTCCATAAGCTCATGAAACATAAATCATCTAATATCTCAAATCATCTTCAAATCTCGCATTTACCCTTGTAACAGTCAAACCAACTCTCATAAACGATCCAAACTCAAGTTGCAATACATATAACTCACTGCTAAAAGAGAACTCACTACAAAAAAACATAGGGATTACACAAACCTCAGGACACCGCGCAGGAGATAACCCACCTGTTTTGCCTCAAACTAACATCTCTTTATACCCTTCCACAATCATAACTATTACGCAATCACTTAATCTTCCTGAGTCTGAATTCATATCACGACATGAAAATCTACTTCACTCTACAATTAAACAACATGAAATGGTCCTTCAACACACCCAAAACTCGAGACTATACGTCAAAACAAGACGAAAATCAGGCACCCAATTTACATCTCAATGAAACTCTTTTTGTCAAACCCAATCTATCTTAACACACCCTTAGTCACATCATACTCATCATATAGCAATTCGACCACCCATATAGTCACAAATTCCACTCACATGGACGCCACTGGACATGTAAGTCCAAAAGTACGTGCTTACACAACCAACATCTCCGCACTGAAGCAACAGTCGAAACCCGGCCTCAAGTCCTTCAGACTGGCCCATTATCAGCATACCAAAATCATATCTCGCACCACTTCCATAGAATAACAAGCCGTCAATGGATAGCCGATACTGAGCGCTCATGTGTGCATACGAATGCGTGGAAGGAATTCAAAGAGTTATGCTTCAAGATGAATCAATGTTTCAAGATAAGGAAAGAAGGATGAGAAGTATACCCTAGATGTCCTATAGCGTCTCGAAGAGAGGTATGGACGTCATCATACCGATCCAGACTCTACCAGGAACTTACTCATGACTTGTAGAACCTATGAACCTAGAGCTTTGATACCAATCTGTCACGACCCAAAAACCACTAGTCGTGATGGCACCTAACCCCGCACCTAACCCAACCTGCTAGGTAAGCCAATTTAACAATTATCCATTTCAAATTAAATTAATAAAATAATTAAAGGGAAGAAATTATCTGAAACCTATACATTTTCAAAGGACCAGTAGTACAAATCATGAGCTTCTAAGAATAGAGTTTACAGAGATGATAGGAAGTAAATACATCTTCTGTTTGAAAAGTACATAAACAGAGTTTTTATTAATTCTACGACTACCATGAACAAGAGACAACTACAACAGGAACGCGGATACGTCTTCAATCTAGCTCCCATCGGACACAACAACCTCAGTAGCAAACATCTACACGTAATGTGCAGAAGTGTAGTATCAGTACAACCGACCCCTTGTACTGAGTAAGTAACAAACCTAACCTTAGGTTGAAAGTGGTGACGAGCTTGAACATGGTCGGGTCTAACACGAATAGCCAACAATAGTTCATAACAACGTAAAGCATTGCATAAGGAAGTAACTCAAACATAAGATACTCAGCTTTTTCACAGTTTTTCGAAAACAGTTCCTCTTTTACAATATATCAGTGAAAACCCAACTCTTTTACCGAAATCTTCAAAAAAAAATACGAGTAAGTTTGAAAACTATGAGTTTTCCCAAAAAAAAAATCCTTTCAACAGTAAATATGATGTTTTGCTTTCTCTCCAGATAGCAAGTGTCAAATACCTCTTGATGCCCATATGACAATATATGTGAGAAGTCATGGATGACGTGATACCGTACAACACGAGGAAAATGCATCTCTATACATTTATATCATGTGCATGTCAAATGTGATGCAACTCAATGATAAAACCATATGCATACTCTCAGAGTACCAATTCACTCAGTCCTCCCAGTCACTCAGTCCTCACACACACTCATCACTCATCACTCGGCACTCGCACTCAGTAGGTACCTACGCTTACTGGGGGTGTGTACAGACTCCGGAGGGGATCCCTCAACCCAAGCACTATATCAAGCCAATCATGGCATAAATCATTAAAACATGTTGCGACGCGCAACCCAATCCCATATATATTCTCACAATCAGGCCCTCGGCCTCACTCAATCATCAATCTCTCTACTCTCGCGGGCTCTCAATGTCATGAAATTAGCCCGACAACAATGATATGAAGTATCAAGAAAAAACAACTGAGACTGAGATAGGGGTTGATCCAATTTTCGATTTACCACTTTTGTTAGTACCTGTGGACTCAGCTCTAACCAGTCCTTTTCCAGTTAACTTGTAAGTCACTGGGTTAAACTTGACTGAACCGTGACTGGTGGATTTGCGCATGTTATTAAGTTGGATTTGCAATTCCTGAAATTCACTTTGAAGTACATCTCTTTCAATTTCACAGAGTTCAAGCTTAAGTTCCCAGTCTTTCTTTTCCCTATTGAGTTTCCTTAGTTCATTCAACATTTATTGAGACTCTTTTAGGGTCAGGTAAAAAATATCCTATAATTCATTACATCTATCACAAATATAGGATCTTACCTTGCTTGTTTCACCTCGTGCCATGAAACCGTTTTCAGTATTTTCCTTGCATTCATCGTCTGATGTATCTTCATCAGTCCAGCAGCCATACTATTGTTCATGTCGTTTTCCAGGATAGTCATGGAGCACAAATTTGCTATTTCTTAGTGTTCTGTACTACCTTCATCACTCCAACTTTTGAAGCATTTGTTTTTTCTGAACCCTCAAGAGACTTTTGTTTTACGATCTAGGCATTCAGCTTGAACATGCCCATACCTTTCACACTCATAACATTTCCCATCATTCTTGTCTTTTTCATTGTATTTCCTTGTTTGCCTAGATGACATCCTTTCCCTTCTTGTATTTTAACACCTTCTCATTAAACCATCCATGTTTCTTGATACCATAGCAATTTCTTCTTCAAGAGCTTCTGGATCGTCATCAATATCATTCTCAGGTCCTTCAGTTGTAGATTTGAAGGCAATTGTTTTCTTCTTTTTTTCCTGACCTATCTTTTTGAGATAGGTTTTATTGAATGCTATAAGATCTCCTCTTAGTTCATCAATTGAATGTTTGTTTAGATCTTGAGATTCGAGTGTAACTACTTTAGTCTGCAAAGTGGTAGGTAAAATCCTTAGGATTTTTAAAACATGATCACCACTTGAGTAGGGTTTACCAAAAGCTTTCAGATCGCTAATGATTTTATTGAATCTTGTTAATTTTTCCTCAATGGATTCTCCTTCTTTCATACGAAAAAGTTCATAATCATAAACCAACATGTTTATCTGAGTTTCTTTCACTTTGTTGGTTCCTTCATACGCGACTTCCAGCTTGTCCCACATTTCTTTAGCTGTATCACAACTTGAAATCTTCCCATACTCTTCTCCACTTATTGCATTATACAATAGGTTCGTGCTTTAGCATTAACCAGAACGACCATCATTTTTTCATCTGTGTATTCATCTATATCTTCTGGACCAGCGGGTGGTTGAGCTACTGATGGTAGTGGATAATTTTCCTTTTTGATAACATGCCATACTTTCTCATCATAAGATTTTGCATAGATTTTCATTCGCACTTTCTAGTGAGAGAAGTGTTGTCCATTAAAGTATGATGGCCTGACTTGTGAGGCTTCTTCTTGAAAAAGTGTTCCAACAGTTATTTGGTTCGCCATGATCTTTTCTCACAAGAGGTTAAGAAAAAGTGTGAGACATGCTCTGATACCAATTGAAAGTGCAAGAGGGGGAGAGGGTGAATTGTAATTTTTCTTTTCTTTTTCAAGGTAGTTGAATAATTTGCAATCTAGTCGAACAGACTTTTCAGGAACAGAATTTAAAAGAAAAATTGGAGAAAGTAAATGACACAGTATGTTTTTATACTGGTTCGGATTCAGAGTGAATCCTATGTCCAGTCCCTTTGGGGTGCAAGGAGATCTATTTCAAGTATGAAGTGACTTAGTACAGATGAGTTGATGTTGTTATACACCAACAACTTTTTTCACTTGTTTATCTCTATAAGTGATACAATGTATCACCGGTGTTCTTTTCTCTCTCTCTTGTCTTCTTTGTTACATAAGAAATCTAAAGCAGACTACAATATTTTGTTTGAAGTAGAACAAAAAGATTTGAAGTTGGTTTGATCAAAGTATAAAATTTCAAGGCTGGTGCAGTAGGTATTTATACTTCTCGAGGCCTTTAAGTCTTGTACGTTTTTTTTTTGACAGATTGCGAACCTAAAGGAGTTCTATTAAGACGGAATCGTAGGTTGATTCTTTCTGAGATTGATTCTTCTGCTGACTTGCCTTGACTCACGGACTTGAATGACTTCTTCCTTAAATGAGAGAATATTTTCGTTGCTAAATTTCTTGATTGGTGCCTTCGATTGACGTCTTTAAGTGGGAGAATCTTTAGCGGATGATTTGATGTCCTCGGTCTCCTTTGATTGATATTCTTCCTATTATATCTCTTTTAATTGATTTCGCTATCTTCCTTGATTTTCCGCTTCTCCTTTCTTTTTTCGTTTGATTCATTTGTGCCTCAATATCCCTTCATTTTATTGCTCAGAATCTTTTCCTGCACATAAAAAGTAATCGGTTATTTTGCATCATTGAAATTAATTGAAATCTAACAGAATCTACTCAGTATAGAGTTAAACTAGTCGGATCAATAGGTCTCAAATACTAAATAGTTAAGAAAATTGTAATGAGTTTACCCGTCAAATAATTAGTTCTTCTTTTTCTTGTTTTCACATTAAGAAATCAAGATAAAACACAAGCATCTCTCTCCATATATAAAGGCGGGAAAAAGAAAAGTGACGTGGCATATCTCTTTGACTAGGATTCTTATTTATCTTTTTTCTCAATCTTTTGCCTTTTTCTTCTGTTTTTTAATTAATAAATTAGCCCAATATTGCATTTAGCTTTATATGTTACCTACTTTATTGTGATCTTTAAACTACACTAATTGTAGGAATACTCATTGTTTGTTATCTTAAAAGGTCCAATCATGACCTTCTTAAAATATCAAGCTGGATTTGTAACGTCAACAAAAAGTTGAAACGCAATGCATAATTAAAATAGATAAAGGTAATGAAAAGCAGTAAATGGGAAGAAAAAAAGAAGAAACGGAAAGAGAAAGAAAAAAACTAAAAACTGAATAATAAACATAGAAAAAGAAAGGAATACTACATACGTTTTTAGATTCTTTTTGTTTCACTTTTTGTTTTGGGTAACTTCTGCCAGTGGTATTAGGTTTTCAGTAAAATTAGTGACTCTCACATTCATTGAACATTTTTATGTGAATGTTATGTTCTTAATCAATTTGTAGTTTTATTTGTTAAGAATTACAAGAAGTTTCAATGTTGATATACTAGGGCCATGACGCAGGAGAATCACTGGCCATTGCTAAATCTACGGCAATGAAAAAGAACAGCAGGTATCAAAGACTGATTAGTAGGATCCTATATTGAGAGGGTGATTGCGGAGAACTACAATGCACAGTCAGTGAATTCGAGCAAGCAATTCCATACTCACTTGCCAATAAGTCATAACTGAATGGCCCGTATTGAGTTTTCGTCAAAAAATACTAACGAGGCAATTCCTGATTATTTTTACTTGACTTTCTCTCTCTTAAAATTACGCTCTCAATCTCTCTAGAACAACGGTAAACTAACGACTAACTCTCAGCGAGTAGCGCCACGCGCCTCCACCATGGATCCACCGGACGGAGCCCCGCCGGCGTGTCTGGATGGCCAAAATTTCCCTCATCAACCTACAAAACAATCCAGGAAACCAGTACAGAAAAAGACTTCCTATGCAGAGACAATTTCAACATCTAAGCAAGCTCCAGAAGCCTCCAAGCGGCAAGCAAGAGAATCAGTAATAGCAATGCACACTACACATAATGGGATGCCGGCGGTGTTATTCAAGGCAGCGGACTACTATGGAATCATGGCTGAAGAATGTAGACTCACAATTGTGGGTAGATTTCTCAAACCTAGGCCCCAAATTGACAGAATTAGGTCAAATTCAAAGAGCTAATTACCATAAAAGGTAATGTGAAAATTGGGGTTTATGATAACTTTTATGTGTTTTTGGATTTCAAAAATGAAGACGATTTTAATTTGGTCTGGTATAAGAGAGTAATTGAGATAGAGGGTCAACAAATGTGACTTCAAAGGTGGTCGCCGGATTTTAAGCCGGAGGAAGACCAGCCAGTGGCACCGGTATGATTTTGCTACCTGGTCTCCCCTATCATATGCATACATGGCATTAAGTTAAGAAAGTAGTCAGTGTCGCCGGAACTCAATTGGAAATGGACCTAACTACGCGTGGTAAAACTAGACCTAGCATGGCGAAGGTTCGAATTGAAATCGATTTACTTAAGCAGCAACCAGATGCTGTCTACGTTGGGCAGGTCTTCGAGAATGCCCCTCAAAAAAGGTTCATCCAAAAACTTGAATATGAGGGGGTTCATAAGTATTGTAAACATTGTCGAAAATTAGGACACAACATGATGAATTGTAGAGTATTAAAAAAAAAAAAAGCTGGAAAGGAAAGAACATGAAGAAAACTAGAACAAGGATAGGAATGAAGAAGCTGAGATAACAGAAAATAAGGAAGTAAATGAGGAAAGGGAAGCAGGGGAAACTGGCAGCTTTACTGATTTGCAAAATAAACAGGAGAGACAGGGGCAAGGTAGTAGTCAGATTAAACATAACACTGGCAACTATGATAATAGCAATAAGGATCAGCAAGGTCGAGGTTATTAGCAACAAAAGGAACCAAACAACTCGCAGATTATGGATGAAGCAGTACCAATATAGCAAAGCATAAAGAACAGAACTAACAAAAAGAACAAAGTTAGAAGGCACAAAAGAGTTCTGAAAAATAAGTCCAAAGTAGTCTTCAAACATGTCAAAGGCTCGAGCAATCAAAAAAATAAATCTGTCAATATACATAAGGCAGAAGAACTACAGAATCTCAGCAATCAAATGAACTTGGTTGTGGGAGTTAACAGAAAAGAAAACATCAACGAAGGCAGTGATAATGTGACAAACTATGATGCCCCTAGTGATAATGTGGATTCAGTTTTGAAGTCAAGCAATATAGGGGGTAAAACAATCAAGGAATTGGAATGGCAAAAGTATGTTAATGAGTCTGTTAGTATCCCCTCAGAAATCAATAAATTACCTAGAATATGCCTAGAACTTGATCTGAATCCTGAACATCATCAAGGCAACAATGAATCAGTCTCAATGAGGATGGAAACTATACAACAATTTGAGGTCACTTCTCCAAACACTGTGACTGTAATGATACCAGAAAATTAGCTACATAAAGTGCAAGACCAGGATAATGAAGAAGGCTTCTCTCCTGTGACTAAACGCATGAATCAGAACAAAAAGAAAGATAAGAAGAAAAAGCAGAATGAGAAAGCACCTACTCAGGGAGGTGGATCAAACTAATTCCTTCTTTTTTCCCATGATAAGTGTCATATTTTGGAATATTAGAGGAGTTAACACAAAAAAGTCCATGCCTAGAGTAAAAAACTTATCAACATCAACAAAGTGGATTTCATAGCTCTAATGGAACCATTTGCCAGTATGAACAAAATGGATAAATACATGAGGTTTCTTAAGCTTAAACATTGCATATCCAATACAAATGGGCAAATTTGGCTCATGTGGTCTGAAAACTTTCAATCAAGTGTGGTTACCGTGGATGATCAACAAATCACTATCAAAATTCATAATGGCGTGGATGCTAGGAGTATGTACATTACGGCAGTTTATACAAACTGTAAAGCTAGAACAAAAAAAAACTATAGTCCAGCTTGGAAGACACTCACATGATAATTGATGGCCCTTGGTACATAGGAGGTGACTTCAATGTTATTCTTGATATGGAAGATAAGCAGGGTGGTCTACCTCACAGAATGTCCCAAAGCTTAGACTTTAGCACTTGCATGAACAATTGTGAAGTTAAGAATTTGGGCTATGTTAGGCTTAAGTTCACTTGGTGTAATAATTGGGACGCTAGAAGAAGAATCTGGAAGAGGCTGGATAGAATCTTCGTTAATGACTCATGGTATTAACTTATACAGAATAATGTGGTCAAACATCTGCCAAGAACTAGTTCGGATCATAGGCCTTTACTTCTCAAGTGGTATAACAAAAATAACAATGGTATTAAGTACTTCAAATTCCTTGACTTCTTTTTGGAACAACCTTCATTCATGAATCTGGTAGAAGAAGTGTGGTCCTCTAATATTAGGGAAAATGTGTCACGACCAAATTTCGAGTCGTGATGGCGCCTTCGTGGAACCAGGCAACCCTCCCTTTTTAACTAAGCTAAATTCAATTTCCAGTAAAAATACGA
>ML318630.1:0-16123 GCA_005239505.1 Nicotiana paniculata
CCCACGCGCCCTTCAACTCTACGCGAACATGACCAACACCGCACGATCGCACTGCACAACAACCTCACACTCACGCGATCGCGTATAACAAAAATCCTGCCATCCCTAGCTGGGCCTACGCTATCGTGAACGTCTTCCCGCGATCGCGTAGGAAACAAGAAACTCTCACCAGCAAAAATTTGCCAAGTTTTTAAGTCAAGGGTTGGTCCGTTAACCACCTCAAACACACATGAGGCCCTCGGGACCTCAACCAAACATACCAACAAATCCTATAACCTCATTCAAACTTAGTCGAGCCCTCGAAACATCAAAAACAAAAAAATCACATAAAATTCAAGCCTATGAACTTTGAAATTTCTAAATTTCATCAAAGATGCCTAAACCATCCAAAACACATCTGATTGACCTAAAAATTTGCATGCATATCCAAGGTGAGATCGCAAACCTCCTCCAACTTCCGAAATTCCATTCCGACCCCGATATCCTCTTTTCCCCTACAGACCGGAAATCGATAAAAACTAACTTTCGCCAATTCAAGCCTAATACTACACCAAACATCAAAACTTCATTCAGAACACACTTATAAGTCCCAAATCACCTAACGAAGCTATCCGATCCATAAAATCTACATTCCGAGGTCGCTTACCAATAAGTCAACTCCCCATTGACTTTTCTATCTATTAAGCTAATTTAAGAGATTAAGTGTTTTAGTTCTCACCACTACCACTACGAACCCTAACCAACCGATCCAACACAACATAAATAGGCTAAGAAACATATGATAAAGCAGAAACGGGGGAAAGAGGGCTAATCTCACGGAACGACCGGTCGGGTCGTTACAGAATTATTGGATGATCTACCTACCAAATTAAAGATATATGATTCTAGTTTCCAAACATTAAAACATTTGTCTATATGAAATAGTAGTAGAGAGATATTCGTTTTTTAGCGATATTGCACCAAGAAGCTCTCTATTGGTCCCACATAGGGGGTTTAGATATATTGATATATATAAGACGCCTAAACCCCGGTTTAACACATTGTTTTCAGTATCTTCTGACCCTAGATACCTAAAAAAACTCTCTCAAGGTTCTCTCATGATCCAAGACCCAAGCAAAGGTCAAACAACACAAATCAGGTGTCGGAAATCCTGTCGCGCTAGTAAGTTTCTTGTTCTTCTTGTTGTTGCGGATTTTTGGGTGGTTCCAAATCATGTGGGAGGTTATTTTAAGTGGTTTAAGTTCTGTAAAATACTCTCCCATGTTTTTCATATCAACCCTAAATTATTTCATGTCATGCAAATGCATTACACCATATTTCAACATCAAACGTTAGTTGTAGTGAAGAACAACACTTCTTTGAGGGTGTGTTGTCATTGAGGATAGTTGTGGGGTGTGTTTGGATGAAATTTGAAGTTTTTGCTAATGGCTAAGGTGAGTATAACAGCATAATAATTGTTATTAAGCTTGTTTGTATGTTGGTTACGTTTTTTGGATGATAAACTACAAGATACTACTTGGATTAGCTTAAATGGTGTTGTATTGCCACTGAGGGATGTTGTAAGCTAAATATAACTTGGATTTTGACTTGACAAGGTATTTTTATTGTGTTCCTTCATGTGCTTAATATTATCTTGATGTTGATTAAGTTGAATGGATGTGCTAGACATGAACTAGTGAATAAAGTTGCTAATCGAAGATAGTAGGAGTTGTGGATGGAATAATTGATGACATACTTCATTATCATGTTAATGATTCTGTTAAGTTAATGTGAGAAGTCTATAAGGGGTGATATGAGTTATACAGATTCCAATCGGAGCTTGCCGCTCGTCGTGAAATAGTTATGACTTGTTGTTGTTATATGGTGTCTTGTTAGTGGTATTTATATTTCTTGATTTCTATGGCTATTGTTGTTGGTATATGGTATTGGAGCAGGCCCTTGTAACAAGGGAGATGCTGCCCGAGTTTACGTAAATGAGCTACTATCTTAAGTTACAGACAGCCTTTGCTCAACACTGATTTTGAATCTCCTTATGCTATGGTAGATTGAGTTGACTTGTTTGAAGGGTTACTTGGAAGTTATTAAGAACTAAAATTGGTTAAGGTATGTTAAGGCACTTATTTCTTTCTTTTGGCATGATCTAAAGTGAAATGAACATAAACGATACACTATTTCATAACGAATCTACTCCTAGCAACAAAGGTTTTCCATGTTCTTCTTTCCTTATAAGGTTATTCTAAGAAAGTATGTATGATCCTTGAATGTTGGTGAAGTTCATATTAATGATATGATTTCCATAATGTTAATCGAAGGTGCAACAACCTTAAGTCACTTGGAAAGGTTTAGAATGTGATTTCATTAGTCTAGCATGCATTATATATAGTATCTATTTTACTCTACCAAGCTGCGCTATAGTCGGCCGGGTATGAAACCTATTGTGAAACCACTGATTAGTTAGTTTAACCAAGCTCCACGTGGCCGAGTATGATTCTATCGAGCCTTATGATGGCCGGTTACGTTTTTACCGATTCCTCTTCAAAGCCGGGTACGATATGATGATGGAGATGCCCACAAAGGCATATGTTTTTAAAACTTTATGTATATGTATGTATCATGAAATTCATATCAGTAGCACCCAAAGGCGCTCATATGTTACAGGTTTTATCTCCTATATGTCACTTTACATTACTGTTCTTATTTATGCTTTTCTGCCTTACATACTCGATACTTTATTCGTACTGACGTCCCTTTTGCCTGGGGACGCTGTGTTTTATGCCCGCAGGTCCCGATAGACAGGTTGACAGTCCTCCTAGAAGGCTATCAGCTCAGCGGAAGGTGTTGCTGCACTCCACTTGCTTCGGAGTGGCCTATTTGTTCAGTATGATTGGAACATTTATTGACTGGTATAGCGGAGCCATTTTCGGACCTATATGATATTTATGTACTCTTAGAGGCTTGTAGACAGATGTCATGTATATGGATACTTGTATGGCCTTGTCGGCCTATTTTTTAAGTGTACAAATGATAATGTCGACCTTATGACCTGTATGTCGCATGTATAAGTTTCTAAATAATGTTGGGTCATCCTATATCTAGTATGCACTTATATTTTATATTGGTTATCTTATAACGTCCCTTTTGGCCCATTTACCCATGATAGTACGATAAGAAAGATATGTTATGTCGGTACTCGATTGAGTAAGGTACCGGGTGCCCGTCGTGGCCCTTCGGTTTGGGTCGTGACACAAAGCCATTTCAACTTCACTAAATTATTGAAATTTTGTCTCCTTAGGCCTATCCATAAGAAAATCTTCTTTTACCTTTCATGGGGAGTACTATACCATCAACGACACAAAAAGGTCAACTAGGTTATGTACCTAGTGGCAAGTATCATATATCCTACTTGCTCAGGTTGTCTCATCGGAGTGCCGTACGAATCGACTTAGCCATGATACCAAAAGAATAAAACAACACCTTTTAAGGAGGACACCCTGCCGTAATCTATACCACAAAGTGGCCATCTACGCGTACACTGGCACCTATAGTTTCATGACGACGAGCATAATATATATGAAGCCAATCACGGTGAACACATGTAACTACATTTGATACTTCAAAAATAGATTCATAGCTGAATAGCCTCAAAGTTTCTATTTTTTCAAATCATGACATTTTTAGTCAATCCAAATTGTTTGAATGAAATCAAATAAGATCCTTTCTCATTTTATGTTGAGCAGTTAACAAAATGAGATTTAAATTCTTAAAGATTTAGCAACTGCTACATAAAAATATAACGATTTTAGAATTATTACATGTCTCACTTTATATAACATAGGTAACAATAGAACTCAAATTTTTAATCAATTTATCATCAACATAAGTTTTGAATAAAACCTATAATATTTTCCTCAAGTGTCATTGCTAACAAGTTTTGAAAACAAGATTTTACAAAACAACATGACACCATTTCATATGCAACACGGCACAAAGACCATGGGAACGTCCTTTTCCGCTTGTCCCAACAACTGCGGGCACATTTATGAACAATCTTATGTATCAAGTTAAAACACATGTTACAAGAAAATTCCTCAAGTAGAGTAAGTTTTAATGAACTTCCCTTAAGTCTAAGCTCCAAAATAGTATTATAAGGCTCAAATTCATTTAGAACTTCCAAACGTTTCCAACAATTCAATATCTACATAATAACTCGTATTCATCTACGACATGTTACGATAATACCAACTAAGTCAAGTAAGTGTTCAACACTTAGGTCAAACTTTACAAGTATAGTAAAAATCGATATTCCCACCATAGAAGTCAGTACTTGACTTTTTAACTCCAAAACTCTCATTGCATGCCCAACAACGTAATATTCAATAATCTAATTGCTCACAAGAATTTAAAAAAATATCATGTAACTCATTTTATTAAATCGATACTATTCACCATCTCTTCCCACTAGTCAATCTTGTTCACAATACCAATTTCTATGGTTTATCTCCTACCTCAATAAAACCATAATTTTTACTCCAAATCACCTTCTATATACTTATTTATACACAATAAATGACCATTGAGTTGTGAGATTACCTCTTGAAGAAAAAGCTTGAAAATCTCCACCTTTTGTGTTCATGGAGGATTTGGAATAATCTAAAAAATTCCATGGTTGAACCTTTTTACTATGGTGTTAATCAACTTGAATTAACATTAAACTTGGATAAACACTCACCTTCTATGATGTAAGTGATGCCTTGGTCAAAATTCTCTTCAAAATCCCAAAATTTGACCCCAAATGATCTCTCCCCAACATAGGGAGTATATATAACCTTCTCAGGTGCGCTGCCGCGCATCTGGGCGTGCACTTGGGGCAGCCAACTTCTCCAGATGCGCTCTCAGATGTGCTGCCACAGAGTCGGGCGCACATCTCACAATACCCAATAAATTGGTCATAACTTTTAGTACAAAAGTCCAAATGACAAACAGTTTGAACCCTTAAAAAATAGGCTCAAGGGATTTAATTTGATAGGTTGACCCAGAATAACTCTGGATACACATAGATATATAGTCTTTTGAAATTAGGTCATGTGGGACCTTGGGCACCTTCTTCCTTGTAACAATTTCTACTTGTTCCAACCTGCTTTCCCCCAGATCTAAATGTCTTATAATCCTTCAAACCATTTCCAACACATGTCCACATATCCAAATGGATTTATCCATAATGGTAGTTATTATTAGTTTACAAATAATACACTTAGTGCTTAATAACTGTCTAATGAGGCATTTAACATTTGAAATTTTTTTTTGGTGCCACTTTCTCCCCTACTCAATATCATTCGTCCTCGAATGACCTTTCTTGATTGCGTTCTAGTCCAAAAGCTAATACTTAAGCCTTATTTTACTTCTCAATCCGTAAGGCCTTACCATTTAAATTTTTAAGAGTTTCGGTGGAGTATCCTTTATGTTTAGGCTTATCAAAAAATTTCAACGTGCCAGTGAGATTACAAAACAACAAGACCCACATGGATCTACACATTATAGATGCGCCTTAAATTCCTCCATGGGCCTCAATAAAAAGAAATAGCGGCTCTCGGCATCACAATGATGAAATATACTACGATGAGGCAAGTCTAGCCACCATTGGTAGTAATGAATCAACCATATAAATAAAATGCTTCGAACCTCAATTCATAAGCATTGTAAATAGATTACTTACTCAATGCATAAAACTAATACATAATATTCACCGAACATAAAATTCTTGGAAAGAGTCATACATGTAATCGCGAACAAGTGTAAACTTTGAAATTTCAACTTATTGGCCACCAAGTGGCTTCCTCAACTTCATGACCGTGTCATAAAACCTTATTGAAGTAATATCTCAACCTACGACCATGCATATCAAGAATTTCAATCGGTTCTTTCTAGTAAAGACAAACCATCATTCACAATATATGAACATGCATACCAAGCATAAAATAGAATTACCTATAAAGTTAATACCTCATATTCAAGAATCAAACATGTCATATAATCAACATATTTCCTTGTTTAGGTAAATAGAAGTTTGAATATACTAATGGTAGTTTCAGTGACAACGTAAACTCATTTTTGAACCTCGCTCTTTCCAGAACCTCGTACACCCCAAAGGAGTATGCTCATTACATCTTTTCACTATTCTCTTTTAAGGATACCATGTCATATCTCTTATACCCACTTTGTAGGTAACGTCCACCCAAATAACAATTTTTATACTTGAGGTATTATACTGCGAATTCACCATTACGCCTAAAGTGATATTACGTAACCCGTTCTCTATTTTCCAGATTTTTACCAAATTCATACTTGAGAAATTTTTATTATGTCTAAATATATCATTTTTTTTTACATAAGTAAAATTTTAACGTCACACCCCATAGTACAAGTGTTATTCTCTGACACCTTCATCCATTCGAGACTCTCGCAACTCATAATCATCCGAATTTATCTAAAATATACCTTTATTCCTTCGAGAGTCTAGCATGATATTGTCGGTAAGAGATCTGGGATTTTCTTTCACTGAGATATTTCAAAAGCATGATCATTTTCTGGAACTGTGAATGAGCTGAGTATTTTATTTTTGAGATATCTCTTTTATATACTTGCATTTATGCTGTAATGAACTGTTGTGGAAATATTGGTATTAGACTCAACCATGTGTTAGCTCGTCACTACATTCAACCTAAGGTAACATCTGTTACTTACTCAGTACATGGGGTCGGCTGTACTGATACTACACTTCTGCACATTGCGTACAAATGTTGGTTGCTTTGTTCGATGGTTGAAGGACTTGAAGATGTACATGTGTCCCTGTTGTAGCTACGTCCTTTGTTCGGGGTATCCTTAGATTATAAAACTCTGTTTATGAACTTTTAAAACAGACTATATATTTATTTCATTTTCGCTTTGTAAGCTCTATTCGTAGAAGCTCATGATTTGTACTATAAATCATTGTGAAATGTATAGAATTCAGTAAATTAATTTTGTTTAATTATCTTGTTAATATTATTGAAATTTGGATAATTATTAGTTGACTTACCTAGCGAGTTAGGTTAGATGTAATCACGACTAGTGGATTTGGGGTCGTGACATTGTCTTATCTTGATCGTATCAATAACACGCAATTTATTCATTGGCTTCACAATAATTGCAACTGGATTGCCTTAAAACTCAATATCTAACTCATTATAACTAATATGTCCCCTTCGTGAAAAGATATCTATTCTCCACTATTATCAAGATCGTTAAATACCCTAACTATCAATTTTTGAACGTCGAAATCTGTTCTCCCGTTCTCTTATTTTAAGAATTATCTTTTTATAATCATCGTAATAACACCACCCATAGACCTTCGACACTTGGTCATTAATGTGATCCCGATGATATTTTATTCCTTTAAGGATTGCTACTCCCTTCCGACATCGTGCCCTTAATTTTTTAGTAGCCCTGTCTTAACTTACGTAACACATTCGTTGACTAGGAATATATTTTTGAAAAGTAAAAAAAACTTTCCCTATTTCCTTTCGCACTAAATGTGAGCATATAACATTTTCATGTTTAACTTTCGAAACTGGTGTTCACATATCGGGTCATACCCGGCCTAAACTTCTTGTACATCATTTGAACCATTCATTCGACATTGATAGCTTGTCTGGAAAATCACGTTCCACTTTTTTAACTTCCATAACAAACTATCTTACCTCTTCCATTCAGAAGAAATGTGCAGCTTTGGTACAACCTCTATTGTTCTTCTTGTACTATGTCTTCTCCAGAAAAATATTTAATAAATTCAACTTTTCCCCTTTTTTTCCGGGTAGGTAATATCTCTCTTTTATCACCCATCACCTTATGGTAAAATTTCAAGTCCGACTCTCCCCCACTTATGAGTAAGTCAACCCTAAAGCTGTTGCATATTGTCTATAGACTATATAAAGTCTTTATACTGCAAGTAAACTTTTCTTGACCACTTACATGCCCATATAGCCGTCCCATACAGATTGAAAGTTTTATTCTTGATTTAATCTTTAACGCATGATATAGAGTGATAAGAAAGGAATTACACAATCCTATAATGTCCATATAACCTTCCCGATATGGGTGTGGTGCACAATTGACCGATAAGGAGAAATCTACTAGACATGATTCCATAGACTTTCTAGTACACGAATTAGAACCTAGTGCTCTGATATCAAGTTTGTCACGACCCAAAATCATGTGACTGGCACCCAGCATACTACCTAACATAGGTGGAGCAACCCATACAAGAATACCCATCTATATTCCTAGTAGATGCATGCAAAAGTCATTTTGAAAACACGATCTTTTTAATTGATCAATGTCATACATGAAACATAATCCTTATATCATCCATTTTTAATAATTGAAAATACATAAAGATAACAATATTGCTTTCATTCATGCGATATGAATAACTCTCAATTAAGTCACGACCAAAAATTTACAAATCGTGATGGAACCTAACACAACCTGCTAGGTAAGCCAACAATCACATAATAACAATGGAATCGAATAAACATGGTCTACTTGCTCTACATCGGAGGAATATCATAAAGCATCTGAGAATAAAATCATAATATTGCTACAACCAACCACAAAATCTAGTGTTAACGAGTACGCGAGCACTACTCAGGAGACCGAGAAGGATATGCGGAGTCAGTACCCTCATATTTTCCTAGCTCCAGGTATGTTTCTATGCTCGTTCGAGGACAGACAATTTTCTTAAGAGGGGGAGGATGTAATGACCCGTTTGGTCGTTTTAAAAATTAGTGTCCCGAACCCCTATTTACCATTTCTCCCATGTCTATTTATGCTATTGGAACTTGTCAGAATGTTGAGTAATGGAATCCGGGTGTTGGACACATAGTCCATAAATGTGGAACATAGCTGTGTGAAGACGGATCCGGAATAGTCGTCGACTCCGTTAGCTCCGTTGGGTGATTTTGAGGTAAGGAGCGTGTTCGCAATGTGTTTCTGAGGTCGGTTGTGGATTTAGGCTTGAATTGGCGAAAGTTAGAATTTCGGCGATTTCGGCCGATTGGTGAGATTTTGATACCGGACTCGGAATGGATTTCCGAAAGCGACAGCTGGTCGGTAATATCGTTTATGACATGTGTGCAAAATTTGAGGTCATTCAGATGAGTTTAGACGTGTTTCGATATCTGATGTGAATTCTATAAATTCCTAAGTTCTTAGGCTTGAATCTATGCATAATTGATGATTTTGATGTTATGAGATGTGTTTTTAAGGCTCGACCAAGTTTGAACAAGGTACTAGGGTCAGTTGGTAGGTTTGGGTGAGGTCCCGGGGGCCTCGGGGTTGTTTCGAATGCCTAACGGGTGAGTTTTGTGAATTTGAGAACAGCTGAACCATTATGGTTCTGGTGTCTCGCACCTGCGATAGTATTTCCGCAGGTGCTGACACACATGTGCGAAGGGGGTGCCGCAGGTGCGACCCTTGGCCATTAAATTAATTCTCGCACCTGCGATGGTATTTTCGCAAGTGCGGGCATGCAGGTGCGAACGGGGTGCCGCAGGTGCGACCCAAGGCCACTTAATGAACTTCCGCACCTGCGATTGGGTTTCCGCAGGTGCGGCACTGCAGTTGCGGCACTGCAGGGTCACAGGTCCGAAATGTCTGGCAGTTTATACCAAAAATCCGAGGGTTTGAATTTCATAATTCCAAAATCGATCGTGAGCACGGAACTTGGCGATTTCAGTGGGATTTGAAAAGGAGAATTGTAGATAACGTTTTCTAACCTTAATCCCTTTATATATCGATAATCTCTATCATTTTCCTCAATCTAATCAATGAAATCGGATGAAAAACCATGGAAATGGGATTAAATTTTTTCAAGTAGAAATCTGAGGATTTAGTGAGATTTAGACGTCGGATTTTGTTGATTCTTGTTCGAGTGGGTTCATAAGTAAATGGGTGTTCGGGAAATATAAATTTTACCCGATTCCGAGATGTGGGCTCGGGGGACGTTTTGGGCGAATTTCCTAATTTTGCACATTAGCTTATAAATAATTAGCTATTTTGTTCCCTTGAAGTGATATTTACACCATTCAATCGATTTGAATAGATTTGGGCCACCCGGAGTCAGATACTCGTGGAAAGAGCTTGGTATTGAGTTGATTAGCGCAGTCCAGGTAAGTGTCTTGCCTAATTTTATGTTGGGGACTTCCCCTTTGGCATTTTATACTAATTTTGTTATGTGAATGCGGTGTACGCGAGGTGACGAGTGCTTACACGGGTCATTGTTGCTAAAATCCTATTTTTACTCCTACGAACCGCTCATTTTTATTCACATATTACTGTTTCCATCTTAATAGAGTAGATAGCTTAAGAGTAAGCATGCATACCTGTTCTGACTTGATTTCCTCTTATTTGCTACTAGTCACATCATGCTTAGGTAGCTTTACTCTATTCTTGTCTGTTATTTTTCCTAGATTGTTTACTTAAGCCATAATTGACATACTTCTGCTTTGCATATTTAAATTAGGACTACAGACCGAGATCCAGGAGATTTCCCCCTGTACTGCATTTCATATTTAAATTGGGACTACAGACCGAGATCCAGGAGATTTCCCCCTGTACTGCATTTCATATTTAAATTGGGACTACAGACCGAGATCCGGGAGCTTTTCCCCTATACTGAAATGCATATTTAAAGTAGGACTGCGGACAGAGATCTGGGAGCTTTCCCCCTGTACTGCATAGCATATTTAAATTGGGACGACGGACTGAGATCCGGGAGCTTTCCCCGTGTACTGCATTGCACATTTACTGTTCAGATATATGTTGTGCTGAGCCGAGGGCTCTCTTTCTGTTATTAAATCTTTCCGTCTTCGTTAATCATGTTTATCATTGCTTATCTGTATTTCACTATTTTAAATTATATGTTGA
Source organism: Nicotiana paniculata (assembly GCA_005239505.1). Classification (NCBI taxonomy): domain Eukaryota; kingdom Viridiplantae; phylum Streptophyta; class Magnoliopsida; order Solanales; family Solanaceae; genus Nicotiana; species Nicotiana paniculata. Next base: position 10,963 of record ML318630.1, read on the forward strand.
CTTATTTTTTTTTCAAACTCAGTAGGGCCTCAACCTGACCTCGTCACTACTTGACTGTGGTTAGGCTTGGTACTTATGGAGTAACGAATGTGGAGTACTAATGCCCTTTCCTGTGCATGTTTTCCCCATGTGCAGATCCAGGTACCAACATCCAGTATCATGGCTAGGAGTCGTTCTAGCAGCAGCCAGGAGACCGCGAGGTAATTCTTCCATGTCCGCTGAATCCCATGAGTCATCTTCTACTCTAGTATAGGCATAGAAGACTTGTTTGTTTCCACTGTTTCATTCTATAGAGCTACATTTAGTACAGAGCTTGTGACTATGGTGACATTCCAGGTTTTGGGAAGTAAAAATGTATATGTTGAGCAGCTATGTTATATCTACTTGAGTTCTTTTCTGTCCTTATTTTATTAATTCTGTCATTTCCGCAATATCTTAGGCTTACCTAGTCATAGAGAAGAGGTGCCGTCACGATACCTTTCAGAGGGTAAATTGGGTTGTGACAATAACCCACACTGTCTCGAATTTCTTCAAAGTCCGTGGGAGCCCAAAAACGAGATCCATAGTAACACGCTCTCATTTCCATTCGGGAATCTCAAGTCTCTGAAGCACAACAGAACACCCGGTCTCTGATACTCGTACTTCACCTGCTGATAGTTCAAAAATAAAGCCACAAACTCTACTATACCTTTCTTCATTCTTCTCCACCAATAGTGTTGCCTCAAATTCTGATACATATTGGTGGAACCCGAATGAATGGATTACCGCAAACTCTGGGCCTCCTCAAGAATCAACTCACGCAAACCATCCACATTGAGCCCACAAATCCGACCCCGCATCTGCAACACCCCATCATCTCTAATAGAAACATCCTTGGCATCACCGTGTTGCATCGTGTGCTTAGGGAAAATCAAATAGGGGTTGTTATACTGACACACTTTGATGCACTCATAAAAAGAGGACCGAGAAACCACGCAAGTAACAACCCAGATAGGCTCCGAAACATATAACCACATGAATTGATTGGCCAAATATTGAACATCCAATGCTAGCATCCTCTCACCGACTGGAATATATGCAAGTCTACCCATACTCACGGCCTTTCTACTCAAGGCATCAAGCACCATATTGGCCTTCACAGGATGATACAAAATGGTTATAACCACCTTCGTTGACTCAAGTTTATATCTTTTTGCTTAGACAACTTATGTTGACCCAATGATCTGTGAAAACCTCATAAGACACACCGTAGAGATAGAGCCTCCAAATCTTCAATATGTGAACAGTAGCTACCAACTCTAAATCAAGAAAGACTTAATTCTTCTCGTGGGGCTTCAGCTGACGTGAAGCGTAAGCGATCAACCTACCCTTCTGCATCAAGATGCACCCAATACTAATTCGAGAAGCATCACAATACACCGTATATGAACCCGATGTTGAGGGCAAAAATAGAACTAGAGTTGTGGTCAAGGTAGTCTAGAGCTTCTGAAATCTCTCCTCACATTCATCGGAAAACCTGAATGCGGCACCCTTCGGATCAATCTAGTCAAAGGTGCAACAATGGACGAGAAGCCCTCCACAAAATACCGATAATACCATGCCAACCCAAGAAATCTCTGAACCTCAGTAGCTCAAGACGGTCTGGGCCAACTCTAAAGTGCCTCATTATTCATTGGATCTACCTTAATCCCCTCACAAGACACCACGTGGCCCAATAACGCCATAGAGACAAGACAAAACTCACACATGGAGAATATAATATAAAGTTTCTTCGCCCTCAGTGTCTGGAGTACAATCCTCATATGCTGCTTGTGCTCCTCCTGGTTGTGTGAGTACACCAATATGTCATCAATAAACATAATGACAAATGAATCACGATACAACTGGAATATCTGATGTGCCATAGAAATGCGACACTTTCTTTAAACCCATAGTTTTCGTACGTGAAAGTATGCTATAAGTAAATTGATGAAATCTCAAAAATGAGATGTTACCTCCCGTATTTCTCGTACGATAAAGTTTTGTCATAATTTAATTGATGTATGCTCGGGAATGAGACTATTTGAGATTATACGTATTATGCTATTTCAAACAAGTGATAAATAAATCAGTGAAGGTGAGAGGGTAAGCAAATCGAAGAAAATGAGTTTTTTCGAAGTTTGGCATTTTGAGATAAAATACGGTCCAAGCTATAGTATCCCGCATTGATGGACTAGTGCCATACAAGGTACCACATGACCATGATCGTAAGATGTATAAGGTCTGTTAAAAGTGGGTAGTATTATAACTAATTTGAGAGAATTTTTAATTATGTGGATAATTGGGTAATTATTGATTTTTAGTGGGAGATTAACTAATTAATTAAGCATAATTTGGATAAGGTTAAGTGCTCCCAATGTGGAAACATGTGTAAATCTTTCATCAAGCCTAAAGACACTAAGGGGTTACGAGGCTAGGTGGCATCTTCAAATAGACTCTTGGCTAAGCCATAAAAGGCTCTCAAAATCCAAAATATATGGAATGGAACTTGAGTGCTTTAGGAAAAGGCATATAAGACCTCAAATTCATCAAAAGTCACATAAGATTATGAAAAAAAATTCAACAAAAGGCTTCTTTAATATATAGAATGGAAATGCTTACATCCAACCTCCAAGTAACGAGCCTTCAACAAAACAATTTATCTGAGATATACTACAAGACATCTTAGAATATTAGCAACCGGATTTTGCGATCTAAAGGAATACGGTGCAATATTTGTCAAGAATATCATACGGATTTTTTCCTACTTCGATCCGCCATTACGTGTTATCACAATTGACGTGTGTTAGAGGGATTGTAAAGAGAATCGGCTCAGGTATTTTAATGTTATCCCTTATTTCCTTTTTGGCATGATTTCGTAACTACATGTGTTTGGTAACGGGGCCTAAAGAGAAGATCATACTCCCGAATTTATATACACTATCCTAGTCTCATAATTTACTGTATTCTCCCTTATAGGGACTTTATATCCAATTGAGTATTTTCTTATAGGCTAGGACATTTATACAGCAGAGCAGTTACACGTTCCAAGCCTTATAGGCTAGGAAATTTATTTTACTTACTATATTGAGAGAGTTGAGTCAGTATCAGCAGGTAAATATATCTCCAGATCATCTTTGACTCCTAGTTACTTTCAGTTGTCAGTTCAGTTTTAGCTTTCAGTTATTTTATTGCCTTACATACTCGTTACATTATTTCGTACTAACGTCCCTTTTTCTGGGGACGTTGTATTTCATGTGCGCAGATTCAGATAGATAGATAGATAGGTAGAAATCCTTAGTAGGTGTTTCCTGAGTTCATCTTGATCGGTAAGCTCCACGTCCTTCGGAGTTGTCGAGTCTAGAGTTTTTTGTGCATATTATGTATATATGTATATCTGTTATGGGTAGTTCGGGGCCCTGTTTCGATCATAGTACATCCGATCATAGTGCAGTATGTTGGGTTTGTCGGACTTGTATATTTATCTTGCTGGTTTGCTATGGTGAGGTGCACGACGACTTTGGTTTTTGTGATAGGGGCGGGGGTGGTACCTCACTATTGGATTTCGCTAGAGCTTTTGAGTTGGTGATCGTGAACCCTATGTTTCTGAAGAGGGATTCTAGAGTATGGTGGCTGAGACTCAAATTGACTATCTCCTCCTCAAGAGGTTTGATAGGGGTTGTACGAGGATTGCAAGGTGATCCTGAGTGAGAACCTCGCAACTCAACATAGGCTCCTGGGGATGGACGTCAGTATCTTGATGAAGAGGAAGAAGATTTTAGTACGGGGTCAGTCGAGGATCAGGTGGGGAGCTTAGTCTAAGGATAATGAGAAAGAGTTGGAGGGGCAGATGACGAATATGGGTGCCTGAAAGAGTGGCATGGACGCTAGCGCTATGTGGACGGCGACGACAGACTGTATAAGGGAGGCAACAAGAGAGGTGTTGGGAGTTTCGAAAGGTTACTCTAGCGGGCACCGAAGTGACTGCTGGTGGAATGACGTGGTCCAAGGTGAAGTGGAAGCTAAGAGAGTGGCTTACATTAACATAGTAGAGAGCACCGACGAGGAACAGAGGAGAGCGAACAAACAAATATACAAAGAGGCTAGGACTGCTGCTTTTGGTCGGCTTTATGAGGAACTTAGGGGCAAAGGTGGGGACAAGAAGTTATTTTGCTTGGCGAAAGCGAGAGAGAAGAATGCTCCCGATGTGGATCAAGTGAGGTACATCAAAGACGAGGACGTCGAGTATTGATTGAAGTGACCCAGATTAGGCAAAGATGGAAGTCGTACATTCATAAACTTCTGAATGAAGGGGGGAGGGGTGGAAACATCGTGTTAGGGAAATTTGGGCGCTGCGAGAGTCACAGAGACTTTAGGTATTGTAGTCATATTAAGGTTAAGGATGTCGTGGGTGCGATGGGTAAGATGAGTAGGGGCAAAGCGACTGGACCAGACAAGATTCCAGTAGAGTTTTGGAGATATGCGGGTAGAGAAGGCTTGGAGTGGCTGACTGGGTTGTTTAATGTTATCATCAGGACAAAGAGGATGCATTATGAGTGGCGGTGGAGTACAATGGTTCCCGTTTACAAAAAAAAGGCGATATCCAGAACTGTAACAACTATAAGGGTATCAAGTTACTAAGTCATACCATGAAAGTTAAGGAGAGGGTGGTGACAGGGAGGATAAGGAGGGCGGTGCGTATATCAAAAAACCTGTTCGGGTTCATGCCGGGCCGTGCTACTACGGAAGTGATGCGAGACTAAATTGCATAGTTTAACATGGGATATACCTTACATTTTATGCGCATTAATGATAAAAATACACTTGTTATGTGCTTAATGGAGTTTATTTCATGTGTAGGTGAAGTGGAGATGGAAATGGAGCTAAAAGGATGCAAATACGTCGAAAGATACGCGAAAGGAGACACCCGGGNNNAAATTGAGTTTTGACGGGTTTAAGTGTTTCCCAATTGAAATAGAAGTCTCCTACACATTTAGGGTTTGTCCTAAACTTATAAATAGACTCCTAAAACACAACTACAAGAAGAAGAAGAGATCAGTAGAGATTCGAGATTAGAGTGGATCAAAGGCAAAATATCAATTTGTACATATTTTCTTCTTTACTTTGTAGTTCAATTATGCAA
>ML318631.1:0-38100 GCA_005239505.1 Nicotiana paniculata
AGGCTGGCGTTTCAGCTCTAACGCCTGGCTAACACCAGGCAGGGTCAGGCGTTTCAGCTCTAACGCCTGGGTAACGCCAGGTGCACTCCTCCTCGCCTCTTGAGCGTATTTTTGATGTATTATCATCCATTTAGCTCGGTTTCCATCTCCAATTCACCTACACATGAAATAGACTCTATTATGCACATAAAAAGTGTATTTTTATCATTAACGCACATAAAATGTAGGGCATATAACATATTAAACCATGAATTCTAGCCTCGTATCAATTAAACCCCTGAAAATAAGGGAGCTGATGGTTTCTCTAAGTTATAGAAAGCTTAGTATAGCCTGAATGAACTTAAAGGAGTCTACGACTAGTAGCAAGGGTGGAATGCTGCCATTGTAGTAGAATGAGGGTGTAATTGTGATAGATAAAGGATGACATTTGGGCTTTCGATTGAGTAATGATTTGAAGAGGATTTCATGAATGGCACGGAATATAAATACCCACATAAGGTGAATCACATTAGGATGCTATAAAATACGATTATTGAAGTACAATATCGCCCCTAAGTGGATTAGGAAAATCATTTCAAATATTCCTCGATGCAACGTAAGCCCTAGTGGCAATGTATTACGTAAGAAGTTTCAAGTTATCAGTGGTAGATTATAGATAAACATTGAGGTGAATCCACAATGGATGGATAAGTTGCAACAGTATGACATGAGATTAGGTTGTCATTCGTAAGATGAACAGTAATGAGGAAGCATTAAAGGACTTAGATTTATACATGTATGATAAGCAGCGAGAGAGTAACCAGGAGTTTGGTAGCAGACCTCAGCAACGATAAATCAAAGTAAGAGTTATGGTATATTATGACCTACCTAGATGCAGTAAAGTCATACACATAGATAACCAGATCTATGAAATAAGATATAGCAATATTCATAAGTTCAACAAAGTACCGAGTGAAGAACTTTAGTACACCTGTAGATGCCTAAAGGGACATCTTGTCAAGTTCTATATATGTTCCCAAAGTGAGGCCTAGATATTGGCTAAAAATTGGAGGGGAGAGTTGCATAGGCACATACATGGAAAAAGTCGTACAGACTGCATGATAGAAGGTAGCAACAGTCACGAGATTGAAAGGATTTCGACCACAAGTCGTGGTGTGAGAAAGAGGCCTAAAGGGGGGAATGCCCTAGCCTTTGGATTTATTCAAAAAACAGATGCCTAAATGGCAAGGTCAGTATTAAAACCATTCGTAAGAGCTACCCGGTTATGGGACAAATAAGTGCCCAGTCAACATTCGAGGACGAATGTTCCAAATAGGGGAATGATGTTACACCCTATATTTTCATACGTGGAAGTACGCCATAAGTAAATTGATATAAGCTCGTAAATTAGATGTTACATCCCGTATTTTCGTACGTTAAAGTTTCGGCGTAAGCTAATCGGCGTCAGCTCGGGAATGAGATTATTATTTGAGATTACAAGTATTACGTTATTTCAACTAAGTGATAAGTAAATTCATGAAGGAGAGGGTAAGTGAATTGAAAAAAATTAGTTCCGTCGGAGTTTGACAATTTGGGGATATAATACGGCCCGAGCTAAAATACCCGGTATTTATGGACTAGTGCCATACAAGGTACCACATGACCATGATAGTAAGGTGTATAAGGTGTGTTAAAAGTGAATAATATTTTAAGTAATTTGGGATAATTCTTAATTATGTGGATAATTAGGTAATTATTAATTTTTAATGGGAAATTAACTAATTACTTAAGCATATTTGGATATGATTAAGTGATCCCACGTGCCAGCAAATGAAAATGACTCAAAAATCTAAAATGTGACTCTTGGTTCATGAAGACTACGTGGCATATTTAGAAAAGTAGTTGGCTAAGTCATCCCCAAAAGTGGGGGCCCACAAACCTTAAAGATAAGGGATTGTGATACATTGTGGAATTCTCAAAGGAAATACATGGGATTGTGATACATCATTAAATACATGGTCTGCTAGGAACAAATGTAATTCTCAAAGGAGTTCTTAATCAAAGATAAGGGATTGTGATAAATCATTTAAGAAGGAAATACATGGTTGCTAGTAACGAATGGGATTCTCAAAGGAATTCTTAAGAATCCCTACAAGATGCAACATGAATTGTAAATTCTAAGAGAGTACGAACAATCTTTCTCAAGAATATCATACGAGTTTTTTCCTACTTCGATCCACCATTACATGTTTTGTCACAATTGACGTATGTGAGAGGAATTGTCAAGAGAATTGGCTCAGGTATGTTAAGGCTATCACTTCTTTCCTTTTGGTATGATCTATACGACACAAACGAAACGAGCAAATGTACAACTTTCATAAATGACTCTATTCATAGAAGTATTAGAGGTGCCTATGTTCTTGAATTCCGACATGTCTTATTATTACATATTCTTTTCATGGGTCTCAAGAAAATACGCAAGTTGAAAAAGTTTATTTCATGATATTACTCAAAGGCATAATGGTCTTATGACATTCCAAGAGATTTTATTGACTTACTTCTCATGCATTGCATTCATTTATACATGTACATTGACCCATGAACAAATGGCATTATATACGCGTATATATGTATATTATATGTATATGGGATATGGAAAAGGGTTATGGCGTTATATACGTACCACCACCTGATCAGCTGGTATACGTTGATGATTTGCCTACAGTGGCCGAGATGATATGATGGGATGCCCTCAGAGGCTTGATGATGTTATGAACGCATACACATATGCATGGCATGACATTTATATGCATATGCATGACATTATAAGCATTAAATGATTCACAGAGCTATTCAGACGTACATGTCGAGTCTTTTACTTCATGTTTCTCTCATGTCGATTATTTACTGATTTTCATTCCTTACATACTCGATAAATTATTTATACTGATGTATTGATTGCCTGGGACGCTGCGTTTCATGCCCGCAGGTTCCGATAGACAGGTCGAGAGTCCTCCAAGTAGGCTATCAGCTCAGCGAAAGATGTTGGTGCGCTCCATTGCTCTGGAGTTGCTTATTTGGTTGTATTGATTGGTACGGCGGGTTAGTCCCGAACTTTATGATATTTATCTACTCTTAGAGGCTTGTAGATATATGTCATGTACGTAAAAGAATGTATGGCCTTATCGGCCTATGTTTAGTTTACGAGTGATCATTGTAGTCTTATAGGCTTGTATGTCTTATGTATAAGTTGGTATTACATGTTTACTCTAGTTATCCTACGGCGGCCTTTCCATCTCATTTACCTATGATAGCATGATACGAAAATATACGTTAGGTTGGTACTCGATTGAGTAAGGTACCGGGTGCCCGTCGCGGCCCATCGGTTTGGGCCGTACATTTTTCTCCAAGACCCCAATCTAATTCGAGCTCTGTAACATATGCTTCATACTCGACTTCATTATTAATAATAAAATAAATTTTATGGATTGTCTAACTACTTCCTCGATAGGTGCATTAAGCATTGTCCCTAACCTCGCACTTTTAACATTTGCGGACCTAATCGTATAGAAGGTCCAAATCCCGAGAATTATCCCGGAGGCAACATGTACTTCCTTTTCAACTTCGGATAATATGTTCGAGCTAAAATCAACCATGAAAGATGTTAAAACTTGTGATTTTATAGTCGTACGTGACTGATAATAATATAATATTCTTTAAGTTTGACTACCCATTTAACTAGCTTTCCTGGCACTTCGTGTTTATGAAAAATGTTGCGTAATAAATATATGGTGACTACGAGAATTGGGATGACATTGAAAATAAAGCCTTAGGTTTAGTACACCTATTATTAACACCAACTTCTCAAAACGTGAATACCTAATTTCTGTGTCTAAGAGTATTTTATTATATATAGGAGATTGTGCACCTTTATCTTTTTGAACTAAGAATGTGCTTACTGAGACCTCCAACACAGCATGGTATACTAACAATCATCCTCCTCCCCAGAGTTCTAAAAGCAATGGTGGGTTGATGTTAGCTAGCGAGTCTGAATAATTTGACTTTACGGACTAAACCGAACTTTCGAAGTTTCGTAGCTTTATCTTTTATTAGTTGACGCTAGAATCTTCTTTTGCTTGACCGGATTATAGCGCGGGTCAATATTGAGCATATAAGTCATTACCTCCAATGGTCTGCATGTTGGCATGGGTAAGCAAAGTAATTTGCGTTAGCACGTAAAAATTTGATCGACTTATCTTTAAGTTCGTGGTCGAGTCTGGACCAACGTAAACTTTCCCATCCGGAAAGTCAATTATAGTTTCGCATTCTTTAGCATTTGAGCTTGTGGCTTCTGATTTACCGGTTCAATAAATGTGTCAAAAAATATTTGTCTAATTATCCATCTACGTTCCAGGTTCCTTCAATTGAGGGCCCTGTAGAATCTTGCAATTTAGCAAGGTGATTTCCTACCTGCTCGTTAAGGTCCAAATCTATTCCAGCCTCTAAAGGAAATAATGTATCTCTCTGCTCGAACCTGTTTTTCAGATTTCTGCGTTTAGATTCGGATCTCATAGGAATTGCCCTATTTGATATCCGGACCTGTTTCCCACTTTTGATTGAACTTCTGTCTTCCTCTATTTGGTGTTTCGATTTACTGGCCATAAGTTTTAGTCTTTAGTTCCTGGAAGGTCCAGTGTTGTTTTTCTAACTCCTTTGATCAGATTCGGAATCACCTCGGTTTGGTCTCCGAACATATTTTTGGACATCCTATCAGTGTCGATTCAACTTACCTTGTTTTCTTCTGTTTAAAGCCCGGTGCTGTAACAATTATGCATATCATTCTCGTGGGATAGTTGGAAATTTTCGGAAGTGTTTTATCCGCTCATTATGTTCCTTGATCTATTCCTACAAGGTTAGAACTAATCATTATGTTCCTTGATCTGTTCCTATAAGGTTAGAACTAAACTTTAGAAATCAAAATTACCCGGTGTAGCTTAACCTCCTATTTTAGAACTGTTTGGCGAAAATCCGTTATAATTAATTCTAGTACTAATAGTTACGTTATCAATATGTCTAGTACGGATGTCCATTCTCTATTTTTTTTTTGTTCATCTATCATTATCATGGCTATTCTTCCGTTTTTATTTTGTATGGTAAAGTCATCTCCAACTCGGTTATCCTCAACTATGTTGATGGGCAATTTCGACCATGATAGAGGCTTAAACTGGAAACAAGCGAAGATTAAATAAAATTATTAGTATATTTGAATGAATAGAAAATTTGCTTGAGTTCCCGGTAAGAAACCAAACTGTTTAACCCAAAAATAATTTTCAAAGTCAAAGCAATTAATTTTATATGACGGGTCACAAGCAATCGATTCGGTCTGAAAGATATAAATTTTTGTTAATACATCATGATAGAGAAGTGAAAAATAAATTCAATGACTAATAATTTAATAAAAATAAAATAGAGAAAAATAATTCTTATTGGATGATCCTTGATAGCTTGATGAGCCGAACAGAGCTTGAGGAGCCGAACTATGACAAACTTGGGAGCAAGTTGCTTTGAATTAAAATGTATAGAATTATATGGAAGAAAACTATATGATTACAATGGTAAAACGTGTTAAGTAATTATTCTCCGTGAATTATGGATCCATTATGAGCATTTACTCAATCCATATGTTACTTTTGGAAGACTTGTAACGGTTGAGTAAATGCTGAAATTTCGTAACTGATGAGTTAATTCTGTAACTGATGAGCCAATCTCTTACCCGTTGAGCCAATCCCGTACCTATTGAGTCAATTTCGTAATCAGTTGCCTTATTCTGCTCGTTACAACCATTTATTGTATTTATTATATGTTACATAATTGATTTGTAACTGATGGCGTAATGATAGTAAATTTCGTATAATTCGCGATTAATTGATTCTTTCCCCATTTGTAATTATGAGATATTCTCTGTACCTGATAGGGGGCTATTCTATGATGTCAAATTCGAGACTAATAGACACGGTACAAATATGTTCGATCCCGAAGGTGTTTCACATATCATCTTTACACGTAATTCTTCACTTTTTTAATAACCTTGCTGACACGTGTCATTATTTAATAGACTCATGTGACGAGTCTATTTTTCACTAATATATATATTGCGTGGAATCTAATTTCGAATTTAAAAGTATGATTCATCTAATTCAATACCTTAGAATCATACTCATATTGAATTATTGAGTCTTGTTTTTTGATCAATCGATTTATTATAAATTTAGTTTTCTTTAAACAATAACAGAATAGGTTTCCCTCGGCGACCAATGACCAATAGAAGCAATGAGCAATAAACGATATAGCTCGCAACCAATGACCTTACTCGACTCGAGTCGGTTATAACAAACTCTGTTGGGCGCGATTCAACTAAGGGTCCATACAGGGAAAATAGAGAATTTGACTTCTCAATTGGCCCTTCTTAAACATGTAGATATTAAGTGAATCTTTTATGTACCAACTTCGATCAAAATTGGGTAATATGAGAAAAGATGTTTGTACCTTTGTAAATTCGACGAGCACTTTTTCTTTTCAATGTTTATATAATTCAGATAAGTCCCTCAAGTTTAAGTTCAATGCTCTAAATATGATGTCTATGTAAAACAAATTCCACATTCGGAAAGATGCAATGTCAAAATTTCAGCAATTGAAGAGGCAGAAATTACAGGCAATTTAGATAAGTTACATATGTCCGGAATTTTCTTTCAATGATGCGGGTGCCACATTCTTAGATATAGTCCAAAAGACCAGTAGTGGGAAAATAGAACAAATCAATAGAAAACAAAATTATCTCAAGGAATAGAATAGATGCTCATCAGCCTGGCCATTTCCAGAAAAGAGATTCAAAGATGATAAGAGTGGGTGATTGAAGGAGTAAAGAGAAGTATTCTTACCATCACAACTGCTATAAATAGCGTTCATCAGCAGACCAATTTCAAGCAAGCAAGGCATAAGAAGCTTGAAATCTTAAAAGAGTGAGTTTCAGTCATATTCAATGGCATCACTTCAGTGCCACAAGCCCGCTCAACACGCCCCATCCACTGTCTGTCAAAAGACCACCACTGTGACATGCCACAAGGCTAACAATGAGCACCACTCTTATGCTGATAAGATGAAAGATATGACCGGCAAAATGTTTCACCATGACAATCACAATCATCAATCTGCGTGCCATGGCACCAAAACTCAGCAATCTGCTGCATGCCATGGCACCAAAACTAACCAATCTGCATGCCATGGTACCAAAACTCAGCAATCTGCTGCAAGCCATGGCACCAAAACTAACCAATCTGCATGCCATGGTACCAAAACTCAGCAATCTGCTGCATGCCATGGCACCAAAACTAACCAATCTGCTGCATGCCACGGCACAACTGCTACACATGCTGGGGCTTGTGGAAAGAAAAAGGAAGGGAATTTCATGCATAAGATGCGTGATCAAATGAGAAGCAGAAGGAAGAACAAGGACGGAAATTGCAGCGATGGAAGTGACAGCAGCAGCAGCAGCAGTGATGAGAGCGACAATGAAAACTGCGGAAGGACCAAGGTATAATCATTGTTTATATCTGCATGAAGAGCAAAAATTTTAAAGGTTGTAGGGAACAATGATATGCATGATAAGATAATTAACGAGGATAACTAATGCCTACAATGTGTATTAATAGGTTAACACAAATGCTCTAACTTGATAACTTGGATACATGCTCCTCTCCCCAAGAATAGAGAACGATACCCTGAAGCCTAATAATTATGTTATCTTGGTTTTGCAGAAGAGAGGAAACTGCTGATGAAGTAAGCTACAGAACTCAAACAAGTAAGAGGCAGAAGCTATACAATAAGAAACTTCTGCTGCTCAGTGAATGCTGTACTTTATTTAAGAGAAAGAGCTCTATGTTTGACTCTGTATCTGTTACTGTGTGTGTGTGAAGTGTGTTCCATGAATAAATGCTAATGGATTTAAGTATTTACACTATGTCAACTTGTCCACTAACAAAAGATGGTTAGTTGTCTCACTGTGGGAAAATAAATGGACTACTAACGAGTGCAGTAACGGCAATGTAGAGGAAAGAAAAAATGAGCCGCAGTAACACATAACCATATAAATCTTTTTCTAGCATATATATGGACGAACTTTTCGTATAATCATTGTCGCAGAGCTATGTTCTCCTTTCTCAAGTTAAACTGTAGGCAACAAAGCTATTGAAGAAGCAATTAATTAGTAATAAAGCAAGTTCTATCTTCTTGCAGATAGTTGATGTGTTTTTAGACTTGAAGGGCCCAAGGATATTGCAACTCAACAGAAATTTATTCTATGCATGTGATTTGTAACTACATAAATTTGAACAGTAATAGTGTTATTGCATGTACACTATGATGATATGTCTAATTTTTTAATGAATAATATAACTCCATAATTAAGTACCAGTAGCTAGTAACAACAACATACTCAGTGCGATCCCACGAGTAATAGAGTGTCCGCAAACCTTACTCCTACAAGGTTGTTTCCGGTACACCCTTTGGCTAAGAAAAGTGTTTCCAAAACAGGTTTGAAAAGACGCTAGGATAAAAATACTTGTACTAGTAGCTAGTAGAAGTAATAGATATGCTTACTGTGCTAATTCCCAAAAAGCAATGGAAACCCATAACTGGTGACTTTTTTTTGAGAATGAAACATAGATTACAATATAAACCAATTACTGGTGACTAGCAGCACTAAAATGGGGATAATGTTCCATAGAGCCAAATCTAAAAATCAGCACATTTGTTACTACCCAAGACGCTCAGCTCAATGTAGTGGCACCACTTGGGAAAAAAAAATGTACTATAGCAATTGCAATGCATTAGTTAAAAAAGGAGTAGTTAATTTCGAGCCTTCATTTGTACTCTAAATGAGAATAAGACGGCATTGCTTCGTCAGCTCTGAGAAACTTACATTCCAATCCTTCTTTCCAAGATGTTAATTTGCAAGATGTCAGCAGTGGAACTCACATATCTTTTACCCTGCAGCTCTGTGAAATGGGACCTTTCAAGACTTCTTAGATTTGCTGAAACAAGAGGAAGCAAATATTTCAAGAGTTTCAAAAGGATAAGAACTTGTCTTAATTTCTTGAGAAAAAGAAATGACATCTTGGGATAGCTACAGGTCAAGTGCATTAGGCACTTATTGGTATCAGTGGCGGAACCAGAATTTTCATTAAGGAGAGTCAAAATATAAAGAAACCAACTCACCAAGAAGTAAATGAGTGTCATTATATAGTATATATACATATTTTAAAAAAAATTACCGAACTATACGGTATAATTTTTCGGCGAAGGAGTGTCGGTTGACACCCTTTGGTGCATGTGGCTCCGCCACTGATTGGTATGATATATTTTTTGGATGTCATCAAATGTTTAGAAGGAAGAAAGAATACACGCATAAAAATAAAATTATTTCAAGGAATAGAATATGTGCTCTTCAACTTTTAGTCTTTAGCAAAATAGGAGATTTAAAGATGACAGGACAACGGATATGAGAATAAAATTAACAATCCCTCCACTGACTCGTGCTCCTATAACAGAAATTTATGTAATTTTCAAACTTGGGAATCTTATCAACGACTGCGGAAAGATTAAGACGCAAAACACAAGCATAATCTTCTGTTAGGGTTACACAAATATATCATTTAGTTCTATGATGCAGTACCAGCAACACTGGCATATTAAACCAGGCTGGTCTATGGGTCATCACAACCATTTACTCACATATTCGGAGAGACAGAATACTCAGGATTTTATAATAACTAGAAAAGGGAGGTCGCCTTCTATGTATAGAAAAGCTTGTCCATGACAGACCACTTGAGCCTCACTTATCCAAACACACCGAATTAACTTAATACTAAGGTCTTGTATATTTAATAACATCTTGCTGAGCCACTATACTTTCCTGAATGTAAAGTCCAATTTCCAACGTGCTCGCACTTATTAGATGTGGTTGATGAGAGTGAGAAAACAATATTTTTTCCAAAATTTTTAGTTTTAAGAAAATCAGTTTGAGAAAGACACAAAGCCTCTATAGTTCCCACATTACTGACATAGCCAAGGATAAAATGACCTATAATATCCATCCAGTCTTAATGAAAAACACTATCATTGAACCATATTAGACATCGCATTAGTTCAAGGTAAGAATCTCTCTCTGATCAGATATGCTATAGTTTGCATCAGCGTGGATGAAACATGTGCATTAAGTATATCATCACTTTCTAATCAAGGTCAATATTGAATAGAACCACACATCTTAGAAAGCTTTAAACCCTCTAACTGACATAATAACCATATCACCTCAACAGATATTCCTTGTTCCATAGCTAGGATAACCAAGGTCACAAGCCATTTTGAAGAGGCCGATTTGTAAGCAATTTAGGAAACTTTCATGAAATTACATCGTGATTTTGAGACGACGAGATTTTCACTTAAAGGGAAAAATGAACAATCATAAACCACTAGGTCATCGCTTGGGCTACATGATCACTTATCTATACTTTTCTTTCTGTTATTCTAGTGTCATGTATGTGGATATAGCCAAGTCCAGTAGTGGGAAAATGGAATAAATTAATAAACAAAATTATCTAATGAATAGAATAGATGCTCATCAAATTGGCCATTTCCGGAAAAGAGATTCAAAGATGATAGAGTGGCTGATGTAAGGAGTACAGAGAAATATTCCCACCACCAAAAACTGCTATATATACGCGCTCAGAAAACCAGTCATTTCAAGCAAGCAAGTGATAAGGAGCTTGAACCCTTTGAATACTACTCTTAAAAGAGTGAGTTCAAGTCATATTCAATGGCATCACTTCAATGCCACAAGCCCGCTCAACACGCCCCATCCACTGTCTGTCAAAAAACCACCACAGTGACTTGCCACAAGGCCAACAATGAGCACCACTCTTTTGCTGACAAAATGAAAGATATGACTGGCAAATTGTTTCACCATGACAATCACAATCATCAATCTTCCTGCCACGGCACCAAAACTCAACAACCTACATGCCATGGCACCAAAACTCAGCAATATGCTGCAAGCCATGGCAACAAAACTCAACAATCTGCTGCATGCCATGGCACCAAAACTCAGCAATCTGCTGCATGCCATGGCACCAAAACTCAGCAATCTGCTGCAAGCCATGGCACCAAAACTCAACAAACTGCATGCCATGGCACAAGTGCAACTGCTGCACATGCTGGGGCTTGTGGAAAGAAAAAGGAAGGCAATTTCATGCATAAGATGCGCGATCAAATGAGAAGCAGGAGGAACAGGAACAAGGACGGAAGTTGCAGTGATGGTAGTGACAGCAGCAGCAGTAGCAGCGATGAAAGCGACAACGAGAACTGTGAAAGGACCAAGGTATAACCATTATCGATATTTGAGGTATCACTAAGAATGCTACAGCCGTAGAGAACATGGTATACTTTCAGTAGTAGTACAGTAGAAAAGTTGCATAGAGCTTAAAAACTTACAAATTGCATGATAATATAATTAAAGTGTATAGCTAACGCCTACCTAGTTTGAACTTAAGTCCTGTGCACCGGCAATGTATAGGCTTTTTATAACATCACATTAAATTGACCTACAGTAACATATAACTCTTCATAGGAAGTCAGATGTGCTAACCTGAAAATAATGCAATAACTTGTTATAATCAATGTAGTGTAAGAGTTAT
The DNA here is from genome assembly GCA_005239505.1 of Nicotiana paniculata. Classification (NCBI taxonomy): domain Eukaryota; kingdom Viridiplantae; phylum Streptophyta; class Magnoliopsida; order Solanales; family Solanaceae; genus Nicotiana; species Nicotiana paniculata. The sequence goes on from ML318631.1 coordinate 11,730, forward strand.
TTACAGTTCAATTTATATAACTTATAGGGTTAAACCAAATACTCTGCCTGAAAAGGTTGGGTATAAATCGCTGAAGGGTATATATATATGGATTAACTAATGCACCTTCCACGATACTCACTGCCAGTAAGCTCAATAAAGGAATACAAGCTCCCCTCCCCAAAAGAGAAAGATATATATCATGCAATCTAAGCATCTTATATTGTTTATGCAGAAGAGAGGGAGTTGCTGATGAAGTAAGAAGCATAACTCAAACAAATAAGAGGCAGAAGCAATATACCCAATAAGGAACTTCTGTTTCTCAGTGAATGCTGTACTTCACTTAAGAAAAAACAGAGGGCTATGCTCTGTCTCTGCGTGAGTGTGTGTTTGTTTGTGTTTGTGTGAGGTGTGCTCCATGAATAAATGCTACTCTAATAGTTTTATGTATTTATCATTTACCTACTAATGAGAAAAAGTTATGATAGTGATGTTGTCTAACTGTCAAAAACAAAATGGAAAATTAATAGGCAAATTAATTTGGTAGACCTCATCCACATGATCATGAAATGAGTAAACTAATGGTGAAGTACAGAAAGGAAAGATTCGGCTGCATTAGCGAATAATCATATTCAATGCATTCAAGCATCTGGAGGAACTTTCCTACAATAATTATTCAACAGATACATTCTCCTTCTTCAGGTTAAAATAATAAGCAACAAAGCTAACCACAATTTCAAACTGATGGAGAACAAGTTATTGATGAAGCCATTAGCAACGTATAAAATGAGGTCTTTTTCCTGATAGTTCAGATGTGTTTTAAGACCTACAAGGGCTCAAGCATCGTGGTAACTCGTCATACAATTCCAGAAATAAAACAAAGACTTTGCAGACAGCAGCTAATACATCTTTAGCATAAAGTGTTCAGATGACAATCCATCACGACCCTATAAGCCAAAGAAACATATCTCATCGGATGTTAATTTGGAGGCCCCATAGAAAAAGGAAGAAAAAACAAGTCCCTCTGTTTGTAGAAACTGCAAGCCTTGTAATTGTCATGGACAACTCAAGGAATCCATCCACAAGAAGAAAGATGAGAGCGTAAAATAGAGCTCCCAAATAATAATTTTTCATTTGCAAGATTGTTATTCAAAAGAAGTCTTATAATAGCTTTTATTATCTTCGTTGATAGTACAAGAAGCTTAATTTCTGAGCATGTTTAGAACTGATAAAAGTCATCAAGGCTTAACCAGTACATCCACATTATATATAAAAGCTTTCTCTAGTTTGTTTTTACCTTGATATCTCTTTGGGAGTTTTTATCAAACTCCAAAAGACTTCTTGATTTTATCCTCTAGAAGCAAACATAGCAAGAATTATATTATAAACAAATGAATCATAATCAAACCCAATTTCCTATTGTTATAAAAGAAGGATCAAGCTGGCATACATTCGTCAAATCCACAATAGAAAAATCCCATATGGAAAGCATAACTAAAAGCTTAAAATTGAGTACAATTGGACAGTTATGCAGACAACACCACAATGAAAAAGGGAAAAAACACTAAGTGATTTCTTCTAAGTCATAGCGGACAGAGTTACCCGACACATGCAATAGTCAAGCTGCGTGCAAAATGCCTCGGACACCACATCATAAAAAAGAGGCACCACGATGAAAACAATGTTTCAACTATTCTGTACAAGAAGACAAATAGAAGTTACAGTGTACAAAGAACACAGAAATGTACCTATAGGAAGCTTCCTCTAACTTTTGTCATCGTCCAGAATCAGTTTTTCCCATATACTTGTTTTCTATCTCAATACCTAGATATTCTACTACTTGGATTTTTCTTCCTTCTGATATCTGTTTTTTCTCGATTCTGTTTGTTTCTCTTTGACCATCGGTAATTGAAATGCATTTCAATAAGGACTACAGATGAGACAACAAAATACTGGGCGAATCAGAGAACTTGGATTATCTTTGTTTCCAGATGATTGATATTTGTTTGTGTTTGGCTGAAAGTTTATAAGCCGGTCAAAGTAGCGCCTTATTTATGCGTCAGGTAAAGTTAAAAGTTTTTGTAAATCACTTACTTATAAGTCAAAAGTCATAAACCGGTCATCGCAGCTTTATGAACTTTTAGCTAAGCACTTAAGTTTGATCTATTTTTCTATTTTATCCTTAAAATATTTTTTTTTAGAATAAAACTTTTACATCATACTTCCTGTCGCAACTATTGTTTCAACATAAACGCCCGTCTCTTCGAGTCTTGAATTCTCATTGACTATTTAATTTAAGCAAATTCTCTATTCCTTTATATATTTGTATTTATGTGATTGTGTATTAATCTTTGAATCATATGTAATAAATGAAGACATATCAAATTTTTGGTGTATTGCATTTTTAAGTGTTATGGTGATGAAGACAGTGTTTGTTGCTCTTCAAGTATTTTGTCCTATTTAGGTTTATTTTTACCGAGAAATTTTTATCAATTTATTAAATAGTATAACTTATGATTATATGCTTATCATAAAATAAATTATATTTATCATAAAAATTATCTTCTCTAAGCATAATTGTATTTAAAATATAATAACAAATAAAATATTTTGTATTTGAATCGATCTGAAATCTTAAATTTTGAAGAAATTACGCCCTTATAAGTATAAACAGTTATAAGGCTATTTAAGTTATTTTAACAGAAAAAGAGCTTATCAGTACTTTTTTATCATATACTACAGCAGCTTATTATCAATTTCAGCACTTGTATCCAAACACATAATTATTTATTTACTAAATCGATTTCAATATTTAAAAATACTTTTAAACACCTAATGTTTTCAAATCAGCTAATTCAAACGGGCTCATTGTCCGTTAGTTTTATCGATTCTTAAACCGTGATATAATATCTCTATTTCAGCTTTCCGTCTTTTCTAAAGTTCTTAAACAAGCATTAAGAATTTCTCAAGCTTCTCTCGTTCTCATGCTTGCTTTGATTTCAAGACTATATACCTTTTCCCGGAAGTTTTACTATACGAGACACATAATACTTTCTTCCGTTTTAATTTATATAAATTTATTTCTTTTTCGGTCAATATTAAAAAGAATGATTCATTTCCTTATTTGGAAACAATTTATCTTTAAGCAATGATTTATACTTATACAAAATATATATGTCTCATTTTACACCTTAAGTTCAAAAGTCTTTTCTCTTTTCTTAAACTCCGTGCCCAGTCAAATGGGTTTATCAAAATTGAAACAGCGAGAATATTATTTATGTGATACTATTGTTGAGGTTTTAAGCTAAATTAGGCTTAAAAGATGGTGAATGGGAAATGGAGGAAAAATGAAATATTTGAGTTTCATTTGAGATTCCCTTCTTGACAAAGGGATATTGTCCCATATTGGAAGAGGAAAAGATTTTTGATGGCTATATATTCAATTGATCTTCTTCTAGCTCTTAAAGAGTTGAGAAGAAGGCAAGCATCGCGCCGTCGTCGTCGCTTGCTCGGCTTCGACTTTGGTCAATTGATTGATTAATTTTTTGGACAAAATTTATTTGTTAATAGTAAATATTAACAGAAATGTTATTAACTATCCGTTTTAATAACAGAATATTAATATAAAATCCAACAGAATATTAAACGTTTTTCCGTTATCCTTTTTCCGTTTTTCGATTTTGTAACTGAAAATTAACTTCCCTCTTGAATTCCTAGTTTATTATTGAGTAAATAATCATTTCTATTATGGCATTTATGTTATGTCCGTTTTACATAAACAGTCATTCTGAAGAGTTGCACCTCTTCAGTTTTGAGCTTAACATTGGCTATAAATACAAGTCCATTCTCTCAGATTTTCCATACGAAATTCTGAGTTCTCCTCCTTTCTTCTGCATTATTATAAATTCAAAGAAAGTAACAGTAAGTGTGATTTGCTACCGAACTTTGTGTTCGCTGAAACACTGGGGTTTGAAGTACCACTACACCAGTGTGTAATTCATTCCATCCCGGGAGGAAATAATCCATAACCTTGGGTACTAGGAGGGGATTAAATTCCTTAAGGAAATATTGTAAATTCAGTGGGTTCGGATTAACTTCTGTTTCGTTTATATTTCTGTTTATATGTTATTTTATTTTCTCCAGAATTATTTTACAAATACAGTTTACTAACAAGCTTAAGGAATTTAATTTTTGTTTTCTGTATTTGTGTTATATTCACTGTTCTGGAGATTAGAACCTTTGTGGTTTTCTACTCCGTTGGAGATTAAAATCTACGTGATTTTAACATTTGTTTGTGTCATTCTTTTACAGAAATGACTAATGACAACGGGAACCAGGCTGTTCCGATGGTGATTGCCAATGCATCGACAAGCCGAACACCGGCATTGGCACCGGCGAAAAAACCCGAAAAATTTTTCGGGATTGATTTCAAGCGGTGGCAGCAGAAGATGTTCTTCTACTTGACTAATTTAAGTCTATAGAAGTTCATTAAGGAAGATGTTCATGTTCTGCCCGATGAAACTCTAGAGAATGAACGCTTTCTTGTGATTGAGGCGTGGAAGTATTCTGATTTTCTGTGGAAGAATTATATTCTTAGCTGACTGGAGGATGATCTGTATAACGTGTACAGTGGTGTGGAGACATCAAAAGAATTGTGGAGTGTGCTTGAAAAGAAATACAAAACTGAAGATGTCGGATTGAAGAAATTCGTTGCCGCTAAGTTTTTGGACTACAAAATGGTAGATAGCAAGTCTGTTATTACCCAAGTCCAGAAGTGATTATTCATGATCTCCTTGCTGAAGGTATAAGTCAAATTAATACTGATGTTGAAAGTAATAATTTTAGTATTCTTACTAACAAAATTTTCATTGAAGGTCTTGTCATCAATGAAGCATTCCAAGTAGCAGTGATGATTGAGAAGTTGCCTCCTTTGTGGAAGGACTTCAAAAACTACTTGAAATACAAATGCAAGGAGATTTCGCTTGAAGATCTCATTGTTCGGTTGAGAATCAAAGAGGACAATAAAACTGCTGAAAAGAGAGGCCGTGGAAACTCAACATTAATTGGAGCAAACATTGTTGAGGATACTCCTCAAAATAAGAGAAAGAAGAAGCATGCTTATGGACCGAAAAGCAACCCAAGCAAGAAGCGGTTCAACGAAAATTGCTACAACTGTGGGAAAGCTAGACACAAATCTACAGATTGTCGTGCTCCGAAGAAAGACAAGAAGAAGGGTCAAGCAACCATGGTTGAAAAGCATGAAGATCTTGATGACTTATGTGTTATGCTTTCCGAATGCAACCTGGTGGGCAATCATAAGGAGTGGTGGATTGATTCTGGAGTCATTCTCCATGTTTGTGTTGTTAGGGAAGCATTTGCTACATATGCTCATGTTGGACCTGAAGAGACGCTTTTTATGTTAAATGTTGCAATGGCCAAAATTGAAGGATGTGGGAAGATATTTCTGAAAATGACTTCTGGCTAGGTGGTGACTTTGAATAGCGTCCTTCATGTTCCCGAGATTAGGAAGAACTTAGTCTCTGTTAGAGTTCTTGCTAAGAACGGTTTTAAGTGTGTCTTTGTATCTGATAAAGTTGTAATAAGTAAGAATGAAATGTTTGTAGAAAAAGGTTACCTCACTGAGGGCCTTTTCAAGATGAATGTAATGGTTGTTGAGAATAATAATAAAATTTCAGCTTCGTCTTACTTACTTGAGTCAAATGAATTATGGCATATACGTTTGGGTCATGTCAATTATAAAACCTTGCGGAAAATGATTAACTTAGAAGTATTGCCTAAGTTTGAATGCAACAAATCAAAATGTCAAATATGTGTAGAATCTAAGTATGTTAAACATCCTTATAAGTCAGTTGAAAGGAATTCAAATCCTTTAGACTTAATTCACACAGATATTTGTGACATGAAGTCAATACCATCTCGCGGTAGAAAGAGGTATTTCATAACTTTTATTGACGATAATACTCGATATTGCTATGTTTACTTACTTAATAGTAAAGATGAAGCAATAGACGCATTCAAGAAATACAAAAATGAAGTTGAAACGCAACTTAACAAGAAAATCAAAATGATAAGAAGTGATATGGGTGGTGAATATGAATCTCCTTTTGAAGAAACATGTTTAGAATAGGGAATTATTCATCAAAAAATGACCCCTTAAACAACCCAATCTAATGGGATTGCGGAAATAAAGAATCTTTCATTAAAGGATCAGATAATGAACACATTGTTGATAAGTTCTGGTTTGCCACAGAACTTGTGGAGGGAATTCGTTCTTACGTCTAACTGAATACTAAATCGAGTACCCCATAGCAAAACACGATCCATTCCATATGAAAAATAGAAAGGAAAGAAGCCTAACTTGAATTGTTTTAAAGTGTTGGGGTGTTTGGAAGAACTGCAAGTTCCTAAACCAAAAAGGATAAAAATAGGACCAAAAACCATTGATTATGTTTTCATAGGATATGCAACCAATAGTAAAGCATATCGATTTCTGGTTCATAAATCAGAAAATCCCGACATTCATAATAATACGGTTATAGAATCAGATAATGTTGAGTTCTTTGAAAATAGATATCCGTATAAAAAGGAATGTGAGTCGATTGGTGAAGGATCTAAAAGACCTCGGGAAGAAAAAAAAGAAAGTACATTTAATCATGAGGATCCAAAACGTAGTAAACGTCAAAGAACATCTACTTCGTTTGGACCAGATTTTGTGACTTTCTTATTGGAGAATGAGCCTCGAAAATTTAAAGAAGCTATGTCTTCTTCGGAATCATTGTTTTGGAAACAGGCAGTTAATAGTGAAATAGAATCCATATCGAACAACCATACATGAAAATTAGTTGATCTTACTCATGGAAATAAATTGTTGGGTTATAAATGGATCTTTAAGAGGAAAATGAAAGATGATGGCACTATTGATAAATTTAAGGCAATACATGTAGTCAAAGGGAATAGACAATGATAAGGTCTTGACTACTTTGATACATACTCTCCAGTTACAAGAATTACGTCCATACGGATGTTAGTAGCATTAGTTGCAGTGTATGATCTTGAAATTCATCAAATGGACGTTAAGACACCCTTCTTGAATGGAGATTTGGAGGAAGAAATCTACATGGAACAACCTGAAGGGTTTGTGGTTCCAGGTAAAGAAAAGAAGGTATGTAGACTTGTTATGTCCCTTTACGGACTAAAAAAAGCACCCAAACAATGACATGCGAAATTTGACCAAACAATATTGTCAAATGGTTTTAAGATAAATGAATGTGATAAATGTGTGTACATTAAAAATAATCCAAATCACATAGTCATTGTTTTCTTATATATAGATGATATGTTGATAATGAATAATGACATTGCTAACATAAATGCGACTAAACGTATGCTAACTAGCAAGTTTGATATGAAGGACTTGGGTGTTGTTGATTTAATTCAGAGGATTAAGATCCATAAGACTCCTCAAGGTCTGGCATTGTCACAATCTCATTATATTAAGACAATACTTGAAAAATTCAAGCACTTAGGGTTTAAAGTTGCAAAGATTTCAATTGACGTGAATCTTGCATTAGCAAAGAATAAAGGCCAAGGCATATCACAATTAGATTATGCTCGTGTGTTGGGATGCTTAATGTATATCATGAATTATACACGACCAGATATATCTTGTGCTATAAGTAAACTGAGTCGATACACGAGCAATCCAGGTCAATCTCATTGGATGGCCATGAAACGAGTTTTGGGATATTTATAACATACCCAGGACTTTGCTTTGCACTTCAGTAAATATCCTACGGTGATTGAGGGATACTGTGATGCAAATTGGATCACCGATTCAACTGATTCGAAGTCCACAAGTGAATATGTATTCACTATTGGTGGAGGAGCGGTATCTTGGAAGTCGTCTAAACAAACTTGTAATGCCCGCTCTACAATTGAGGTTGAGTTCATAGCCTTAGATAAAGCCGGTGAAGAAGCTGAATGGCTCCGGAATTTCTTGGAAGACATTCCATTTTAGCCCAAACCGTTGGCACCAATATGCATACATTGCGATAGTCAAGCGGCAATTGGAAGGGCTGAGAGCGTTATGTATAACGGTAAATCTCGTCATATATGACGAAGACATAAAATCGTTAGGCAATTACTCTCTAGAGGAATTATCACGATTGACTATGTAAAATCAAGCGATAATGTGTCAGATCCACTTACAAAAGGCCTACTAGAGAGGTAGTTGAGAAATCATCAAAGGGAATGAGACTATGGCCGAGAACAAGTCATTGTGGCAGTAACTCTACCTAGAAGACTGGAGATCCCAATATCTAGGTTCAAGGAGATAAAAAAAGTCACTAATGACGGTTCAACATTGTCAACTAAAATTTTGGTCCATTCTCGTGATGAGACAATGTTCAGTGCCAATAAAAAAAACATTAAGGCTTTTTAATGATTTCTAAATTTGATACGCGATATATCAAATAGTGTATCTACGAGATGACACGTTTAGGAATCACCTATGTAAGTGTGAAGTGTTAGTCGCTTCAAGGAGAATTTTTTAAGGTCAGTTCTCTATGCACTTATGAAACTAGGAGGTGTTCATGGCTGAAACGAACACAACAATGAGAACCAAAGACGGTTAAGGGTTGGTTGTGTGACTTATGGTTGACTAAGTATACACCAAAGTTAGGCGGTTCAAAAATATCAAATCTACCGATTGACCGAGTATATCCGACATAAGTTCACTACGGAAAGTTCAAAGGGAAACCTACTTATCCAGATGCAATTAATCCTTGTTTGCGAATCACACAGTTTTTCATGCATATTTTCGTGATATAGCCATTCCCCATTCATATGGGGGATTGTTGAGGTTTTAAGCTAAATTAGGCTTAAAAGAGGGTGAATGGAAAATGGAGGAAAAATAAAATATTTGAGTTTCATTTGAGATTCCCTCCTTGACAAAGGGACATTGTCCCATATTAGAAGAGATTTTTTTTTTATGGGTATATATTCAATTGCTCTTCTTCTAGCTCTTAAAGAGTTGAGAAGAAGGCAAGCTTCGCGCCGTCGTTGTCGCTCGCTCGGCTCGGCTTGGCTCGGCTTCGGCTTCAGATTCGGATTCAGATTTGGATTTGGATTTGGATTTGGATTTGGATTTGGTCAAATGATCGATTGATTGATTAATTTTTTTGGACCAAATTTATTTGTTAATGATAAATATTAACAGAAATATTATTAAATATCCGTTTTAATAACAGAATATTAATATTAAATCCAACGAAATATTAAACGTTTTTCCGTTATCCGTTTTCGTTTTTCGGTTTTGTAACTGAAAATTAACCTCACTCTTGAATTCCCAGTTTATTGTTGAGTAAATCGCCATTTATATTATGGCATTTGTGTTATGGTTGTTTTACATAAATAGTCATTCTAAAGAGTTGCACCTCTTCAGTTTTGAGCTCAACATTGGCTATAAATACAAGTCCATTCTCTCGGATTTTCCATATGAATTTTTGAGTTCTCTCCTTTCTTATGTATTATTTTAACTTCAAAGAAAGCAACAATAAGTGTGATTTGCCAGCGAACTTTGTGTTTACTGAAACATTGGGGTTTGAAGTACCACTACACCAGTGTGTAATTCGTTTTATTCTGGGAGAAAATAATCCATAACCTTTGGGTATTAGGAGGGAATTAAATTCCTTAAGGAAACACTATGAATTCAATGGGCTCAGATTAACTTCTGGTTCGTTTATATTTTTGTTTATATGTTATTTTTCTCCAGAATTATTTTACAAATTCAGTTTACTACAACTAATTTATTTCTGGGCGAGTGCAGACTCATTTCCTACTTATTTTAAAACATAAACTAAAAAAAATTATATTTAAATCTTTTTTTCCTTAATTAGATGCTTAGCAGATGGACAATAAAAAATTAAAAAAGAAAAAAAATCTGCTAAAATCGGTGATCATGGGAATGGTAACAAAGTGGGGGGATATTCTTTCATTATATTATTAGATACCCTCAATCATAATAATAAAAGAAAATTAACTGAAAATCCTGCATTTTAGGATCCATTTACAATGAAGAATAATAAATATCTTTGTACTCAACGAATATGGAGGATTTACAGTTTGTTGACAATGTGAATTTTGACGGAGAAGGTAAACTTCAACCTGGACTTTATGCAATTTACTAATTCCAAGAGTGCATGTGTTTTTATTTTTATTTTTTAAGATAGAAAACTTAATCTAATTTATTTATATGATGTGTTAAATTTTACAAATATATAAATTGCTCGTGCCTTTTATTTTTACTTCGATCCTAAAATGCAAGATTTTCAATTTATATTATTTTTATCATGAGATAGTAGACCTAATAATATGATAAAAGAGTATCCGCCGGTTTTGTTACAATTGCCCTTGACTGCCAATTTTTGGAGATCTTTTCCTCTTTTAATATTTATTTTCCACCAGCTAAGCATCTTTTTAGGAAACAAGTAAAACGTTGCCTTTTTCAGTTTATGTCTTAAAACAAGTAGGAACATGAGTTTACCTGCCAGTCTCGCATAAATAATATTTGTTATGTAACTCATATAGTAAAAATTTTCCTATATGCCGATTAAACTTGACCACATAAACTGAAATGGGAGAACTAGAAAATTGGTTAATATCGGCGATCGACCGACCGACTTTGGTCGGTCAAAAAATTGACAGAAAAATGATTGAAGTCGGTTATTATTTAAAAATATTTTCTTTATAATTTTTTCTTATAAAATCGATCGAATTTGATCGCCTTTTTTTTTTTGCACCAAAATGCGGAAAATTATTTTTACGGCCCGAAAGTTTATTTTCAAGAAAACGATCAACTTCGGTTGGTTTTCCAATTAAATTATTATTCAAAAAATTGATCGATTTTGGTCAGTTATTCTGTCAGTCATTTTAAAACAACGACCAATTACATTTTGTAAATTTTATTTTTTTAATAAAATCGATCGAAATTGGTCAGTTATTTTCGCGCAAAAATACGATTAAAGAGTATAAATAAAATAAAGAAAGTCTTAAATCAAAAAACACCAATTGTAAATATTCTGCCATAATACAAACCCCAATTTGATTCCAGATGGTGCATTTTGTAATGACGTAATTTTAAAAATTCGATCGAAATTGGTTGGCCTTTTTCTTTTGGGTCGGGTGTGGGATTTAATACAGACGTAATGATTTCCGATTGTTATACGAATCAGTCAGTTTTGAACGAATTTCTAGTAATGCTTAGTTACACGCATTATCACCACTCTTAATTATTTGATTTCTTCGAAACTAAGTTTTGACCATAATTATATATATAGACTAGTCCAAGAAATCTCCAAGTTTAGATGAGGAACGACTAATTATCATATCGTTTACAGTATGTTGTCACTAGAAAACACTAATAATGCAAAGAAAGTCGTATTTTACTTAAATGTAAATACGAGTACATATAAATATAAAATGAGAGGCTAAGGTCCATTTGTTTGTTTTATTTCTTCGCTTTATTGTGATTTGCTTGGTCAACTACATATTGATTGATGACTTGAATAACTTGCGTCATCAAATTGAAATACATCATGAAATATTTTAACCTTTGGAATTATATAAGCTCCGTTACATCACTTTTTGTTTAATATTGAGTGTTGACACTAAGTGTGCGTTTGGTACGAAGGAAAATGTTTTCATGAAAAATGAGTGATTGTATTACTTATTTTTTCTTGTTTGGTTGGTGAATGAAAAAGAAATTTCGAAAAATACCTTTTAGTATTTGATTAGAAAGTTATAAATTTTTTTATGGTACTCTCTTCACCCCCAAGTCCACGTGTTTCCTTGCTTCCCCCTCCCCCCCCCCCCCCCNAAAAAATCTATCTATAACGTTAAATAAAAAAGACACTATTAATAATTTTTTTATTTAGGGTGGGTGGGGTGGTGCCAGTGGCGAAATGGTCAACTGACCATCCTTCGTCGAAAAATTACATTGTGTATATAGATAAAATATTACGTTTTAAAGGTATATACACATTTGAACACTTTTTGTCAGGAATATTTTTCACTTTTCAAATTTGAATACCCTTGAAGAAATTCCTAGCTTCGCCACTGGAAGGGGCAGGGGGATTAGGTGTGGTGGGGTGGGATGGGATCGGTAGGTGGGGTGTGGGAGTGGGTTGGTGGGGGTTGGTAGGCATGGGTAATAAGACGGGGAAGGTTGAAAAAGAGTTTTGAAAAATATTTTCCTTCTCTTGATAGAGAATACATTCATGACAAAAATATTTTTTAAAATATTTAAACCAACCAAACATAAGAAAATTAGAAAACTTCGTACCAAACACACAGCGAGTCAGTGAGGAAGGCTAATATAAAGGCTATCACAGTGTGAGGAGAAGAAAACATCTGAACTCCAGTTTAATATTTTCTGAATATCAAAACAGAAAGGAAAAGGTAAACTGTAAGAAAATTGGAGTAGCAAAAAAGAAGAAAGGAAAAAAGAGAGAGGAAACGAATTGTATGAATAAAAAGGAAATAAAACTGTACACATAAGAGAAAGGGAAAAAGTAAGAAAGTAAGACCTTAAAAGATTTCGTGTTCCATCATTTTTACATGTTATTGTTAACTAAAGACTACTTCCCCGGTTCCATTTGACGTGGCATTATTTTTTTATTAGTCTGTTACAAAAAAAGTCGATCTTTATTTGTGAATAAGCAAATTTAAACTTCTCATTTTATTGTAATTGGATGCGTTTATAGACTCAAAAATTCCGTAACATGCTCAAGACTAGCCACAAATTTCAGTTCTTTCTTTTTTGAACTCCTACCCAGTCAAACACCGCCACATATATCGAAATGCATGAATATAACTTTGTGAACATGAGTATTAAACATGTTTTTCTAACATACTTTGTGGAAGAGAAAGAGACATCAAGGTTTTGGCCATGCACGTCGAAATCATGAAAGGATTGACAAGAGTTAACTATTAGCCATTTGTTTCGACTATATTAAATCATGGGGAAGAAGTAGGGGACAACAGCAGTGAATTGAGCATCATCGTCCGAAAACACACACAAAAAAAGAAGATAAAAAACAAAATAAATAACTCTAACAGAAAAGGTGTTGCATGTGAAGTGTTGTAGTACAATTTGTACAATGACCCCCACCATTTATGTCAGGCAACTTGCTCTCAAACTTTGTTGAAAAATAGAAACATTGCGAGTAAAAATAATAATTATGTCCTTCTCTATAACCTTAACTAGATAAACTGCAAAGGCTGAAGAAATGCAGTCTATGAAAAGTTTCATATCAGTCTCATGAATTTCCACAACTTACACTACCGTACTGAAGATTCTGCCAGTCACGACCCAATTTCGGAGTCGTGATGGTGCCTGTCGTGGAACCGGGCAAGCCTCCCTTTTTAACTAAGCTAAATTCAATTTCCAGTAAATGTGCGATTTTTAAACGAATTTATTAATAGTACTAAGAATCTAAAGTTTAAAAAAATGTGTGAAAAACCAAATTTAAACCTCCAACCCCGGATCCGGTGTCACTAAGTCATGAGCTGCTATATATAAAAAAAAATAAAGAATGAAGAAATAGACAACATAGTCTCAAAATAAGTGCAATAGGTGGAATAAGGAAGAGAAGACGAGGTCACGATCGCCAGCTGCTACCTCGACAACTCCAATGAAAACTCTGACCGCTGCTCAATATCCACTACCGGGTCCCGGTGTATCTGGATCTGCACACAAGGTGCAGGGGGTAACGTGAGTACACCAACTCAGAAGTAACGAACCCAAACTATGGGCTGAGAAGTAGTGACGGACAAAACCTCAAAATTTTACAATAAATAATATACAGAATTTAGACATGCTAACAGTTTTATCACGATGAGTAAATATGCCAAGTATGCCTGTATACTCTATATGCCATCATAAAAATATATGTATGAAACCAGTGTGGATATGCACATAGTGCTCACAGCTCTCCACAAAAGTCCACTCAGTACTATATATGGCTCTCAGGCCCAGGGAAGTTCCATCCCAGAATATGCATAAACACTGGTGACTGTAGTCACTCCGTACTGAGGAAAAAGGCCAATACAGCCCCACAGAGAAAGTCCATCTCCGGAATACAACACTCGGATAAGATCCATGCCCAGGGACGATCCATCCCTCGCATAACATCCACTTCAGACAAGATCCATGTGCAGGGAAGATCCATCCCTCACATAACATCAACTTCGAACAAGATCCATGTCCAGGGAAGATCCATCCCGCACATCAATGCGCTCGCTGGGGGTGTAAAGACTCCGGAGGGGCCCTAGTGGCCCAAGCGCCATATCAAGCCAACAAAGGCATGATTTAAATATCGCTGCAGTGTGCAGTCCATTCTCATAACTGTCTCAATAACAGGCTCTCGGCCTCACTTAGTCATTACTCTTCAGTCTCACTCACATGGATCACAAATGCCTCCATCAGCCCGAAACAATGATAAGTATGCATGTAATTAACAATATTAAGACTGAGATATGAAGTGATATGCTATAACAGGACTGAGTATATGACATCAAATAATCACAAAATGAGACAGCAATATACGACCACTCGGGTCTCAACATTTTCGGTGTGAAGCCTAGGATTTATACTTAACATGATTTCTAACATGTTCACAATTACCACATTAATAGAAGCACAAATATCATCATGGAATAATCACTAAGCGGTGCCATGGGATAAGCCAGGCCACAATTACTCGGTGCACGCCCGCACGCCCGTCACTTGGCATGTGCGTCACCTCAACAATAGTCATAAATCATTTAGCTCGGGGTTTCGAACCCTCAGAACCAAGTTTGGAAACGTTACTTACCTCAAAACCGGCTAAAATACTATTCCGCAGTGCCTTTGCCTCTAAATCCGGATTCTGAGTGCTCCAAATCTACCAAGTTCATATTTTTATGATCAATCTATGCTTAAGGAATGAATTCCAATTGAAAAGCACCAATTTTAGCTCAAAATCCGAAATTAGCCAAAACCCGACCCCCGGTCCCACTTTCCTAAACTCAGAAATTTTTATACAAAACTATTCTTCATCATCTCACGAGTCCGTACATATAAATAACACTAAAATCGGAGTTCGTTTGGCCCCTCAAATCAATCTCTAAAGGTCTCATAATCTCAAGCCCTAAACCCACCTTTTTCTACTGATTTTCGTGAATTTAACACGGATATTATGTTCTATAATCATCCATAAATGAGTTTTAAGGTCCAAAACACTTACCTCTATGAAGAACAATGATTTTCCTCTTCAAAAGTCGCCCCCAAAGCTCTCTGTCCGTACAAAAATGGTGTAAAAAGGGTTTAAGTCGCGGAGGGTTTAATTATATACTGCCCAGTGATTTCTTCACTGCGATCGCGGAAATCCTCACGCGATCGCGAAGAACAAAATTCCCTGTCCCCCACTTTACTCGTTGCGATCGCGGCATAAGCTCACAGCAGCTCAAACCCACGCGATCGCGAAGACCAATTGACCTCACCCCCACGCGCCAGGTTAGCTCTACGCGATCGCAGTTCACCTTCTTCCAAACCTACGTGATCGCGATGCACAAAATTTTCCTGGCCCTCAGAGTGTTCTACGCGATCGCAGCCCTTGCCATGCGATCACGATTCACAGATCCTTGCTGCACAAAAACCAGAAAACCAACAATTCTCTAAGTCCAAAAATGCCCGTTAACCAATCGAAATCAATCCCGAGACCCTCGGGACCCCAACTAAGCCTACCAACATATCCCATAACATCATTCAAACTTAGTTGCACTCCCAAAACAGCAAAACTAACATCAAAACACCAAATTTACATCGGATTCAAGCCTAAGAACTTTGAAATTTCTAAAATCCACCAACGATACCGAAACTATCCAAAACAATTCCGATTGACCTGAAATTTTGCAGACATATCAAAAATGACATTACGAACCTGTTCCAACTTCCAGAATTCCATTCCGACCCTAATAGCCCATTTTTCCACTGCTGACCGGAAATTGTCAAAAACTAGTATTCGCCAATTCAAGCCTAATTCTGCACCGGTCCTCACAAAAATATTTCGAACACGCTCCTAAATCCCAAATAACCTAATGAATCTATCCGATCCATAAAATCTGCATTTCGAGGTCGTTTACCAATAAATCAACTCTCAGTTGACTTTTCCAACTTCAAGGCTATTTTTAAAGACTAAGCGACTAAACTCTCACTACAATCATTCCGATTTCAAGCCTACCAACTCTAACACATAAATAACAGTATAACCAACCTATGACAAGTAAATAATAGTAATTGTAATGCAGGTTCTACGTAACGATCGACCGGGTCGTTACATTCTCCCCCTCTTAAACAAACGTTCGTCCTCGAACGTGCCAAGTGTTGTTCCAAAAGCCATAAACCGCAGAATAACCTTACCATGCACACACCCGGGTCTCCAGACCCCCAATAGGTACCACACACAACCGACACACGCGGTCCGTAACAACAACATCACCCATAGCGACGAGCATATGAACAGATGTAACAAAAGATTCACGGGGCGTATCCAGAGAGTGGGATAAATTACGATGAACATGTGAACATGAAAAAGAGGAATCAATTAAAAACTTAAGCTTCTCGTGACAGACTGAAACAATACCTGGGATCACGACATCAGAAGCCATCTCATCCGGTCTGGCTGAAAATGCATAAAATCGGGACTGATCACCACCAGATCGACCTCCCCCTCTTGGGCGACCCCTACCTGCCTGACCCCCACCTCTAGATGCCTGGGCGGGCGGTGCAGCTACTGATTCTGAAATCGCGGGCTGACTCCTTTGCTGATAAGTACCTCTCACAAGACGAAGGCAAAACCTCTTAATATGGCCCACATCTCCACACTCAAAGCAACCTCTCTCGAAGAATGGAACTGGAGACTGAAGGGAGCCCCTAGCACCAGGATAACCACTGGAAGAACCAGGCATAGATGAACTCTGAACTGATGGTGCCCAAGATGAACTCTGAGTTGGCAGGGCACTGAAAGATGGTTGCACCTGATGCGAACTATGAGGATCGTGACCAACTGATCCANCCGCTCCTGGCGGTGAACCGACTCAATATCCCTGGCAATGTCAACCACCTCCTCAAAAGAAGCGCCAGATACCCTCTCCCTAGTCAGAAAAATTTGAAGCTGGTAAGTGAGGCCATCAATGAACCTCCTGATTCTCTCCCTATCCGAGGGAACTAGCCAAATAGCATAACTGTCCAACTCGGAGAACCTCATCTCATACTGCGTCACGGTCATGTCCTCCTGGCACAACTGCTCGAACTCCCTGCGGGACTGCGGTATATACTTTTCCAGGAATAGAATAGAGAACTGACGCCAGGTAAGGGGCGCTGCATCAGCAGGTCTACGCCTCTCATATACCTCCCACCAAGCTAGTGCATCTCCTGCGAACTGGAAGGTAGTAAATAGGACCCCACTAGCCTCCAATATTCCTGTTGTGCGAAGGATACTCTGACACTTGTCCAAAAATCCCTGGGCGTCCTCGCCCTCAGTACCACTAAAATCGGAGGCTGGAGTCTACTAAACCTCTCTAACCTTCGCTGCTCGTCATCTGCTAAAGTTGGGACCACAAAATCTTGGGCTGGGGCAACCGGCTGGACTGAAACTGTCTCAGGTGTCTGAAGCCCCGGAGTTACTTGCTCAGGTGTCCGGGCAGCTGGAGTCTGAGTTCCTCCCCCGACCTGAGAAGTAGCAGCAGTAGTAGACACGGCGACGGCCTGTGCCAGGC
Source organism: Nicotiana paniculata (assembly GCA_005239505.1). Taxonomy (NCBI): domain Eukaryota; kingdom Viridiplantae; phylum Streptophyta; class Magnoliopsida; order Solanales; family Solanaceae; genus Nicotiana; species Nicotiana paniculata. The sequence goes on from ML318631.1 coordinate 29,547, forward strand.
TGGTGCACACCGTCAAAATATGGGCTAGGGTCTCCTGAAGACCCGGAATCACAATGGGCACTGTTGGTGCCTGAGCCTCTCCCGCTGGGACCTCAACTGCGGGGACCTGATCATGAGCAGTGGGAAGGTCCACAGGTACTTCCCCGGCTGCTGAGCGGGTTGCACCCTTCCCTCTGCCATGGCCTCGACCTCGGCTTCAATCTCCAGCTGGTCCTGCTGGTGTCTGATTACCACGATCGGTAGCACAAGTCCTCACCATCTGTGAGAGCATGAAAATAATAGATGTTTAGTTTGAGAATTCAACAGAGTCGCACGACAGAATTCAATAATGTGGGATTCTTCCTAAGGGTTCTATAGCCTCTCGAAGATAAGTACAGACGTCTCCATACCGATCCGCAAGGCTCTACTAAACTTGCTCATGACTGGTGAGACCTATTTAACCTAGGGCTCTGATACCATCTTGTCACGACCCAATTTTGGAGTCCTGATGGCGCCTATCGTGGAACCAGGAAAGCCTCCCTTTTTAACTAAGCTAAATTCAATTTCCAGTAAAAATGCGATTTTTAAACGAATTTATTAATAATACTAAGAATCTGAAGTTTAAAACAATGTGTGAAAAACTAAATTTAAACCTCCAACCTCGGATCCGGTGTCACTCAGTCATGAGCTGCTATATATATAAAAAAATAAAGAATGAAGAAATAGACAACATAGTCTCAAAATAAGTGCAATAGGTGGAATAAGGAAGAGAAGACGAGGTCGCGATCGCCAGCTGCTACCTCGACAACTCCAATGAAAACTCTGACCGCTGCTCAATATCCACTACCGGGTCCCGGTGTACCTGGATCTGCACACAAGGTGCAGGGGGTAACGTGAGTACACCAACTCAGAAGTAACGAACCCAAACTATGGACTGAGAAGTAGTGACGGACAAAACCTCAAAATTTTAAAATAAATAATATAAAAAATTTAGACATGCTAACAGTTTTATCAAAATGAGTAAATATTCCAAGTATGCCAGTATACTCTACATGCCATCATAAAAATATATGTATAAAACTAGTGTGGATATGCACATAGTGCTCACAGCTCTCCCACAGAAGTCCACTCAGTACTATATATGTCTCTCAGGCCCAGGGAAGTTCCATCCCGGAATATGCATAAACACCGGTGACCGTAGTCACTCCGTACTGAGGAAAAATGCCAATCCATCCCCACGAAGAAAGTCCATCTCCGGAAGACAACACTCAGACAAGATCTATGCCCAAGGACAATCCATCCCTCACATAACATCCACTTCAGACAAGATCCATGTCCAGGGAAGATCCATCCCTCACATAACATCCACTTCGGACAAGATCCATGTCGAGGGAAGATCCATCCCTCACATCAATGCGCTTACTAGGGGTGTAATGACTCCGGAGGGGCCCTTGTGGCCCAAGATCCATATCAAGCCAATGAAGGCATGATTTAAATATCGCTGCAGTGTGCAGTCCATTCTCATAACTGTCAATAGAAGGTTGTCGGCCTCACTCAGTCATTACTCTTCAGTCTCACTCACATGGATCACAAATGCCTCCATCAGCCCGAAACAATGATAAGTATGCATGTAATTAACAATACTGAGACTGAGATATGAAGTGATATGCTATAACAGGACTGAGTATATGACATCAAATAATCACAAAATGAGACAGCAATATACGACCACTCGGGTCTCAGCATTTTCGGTGTGAAGCTTAGTAGTTATACTTAACATGATTTCTAACATGTTCACAATTACCACATTAATAGAAGCACAAATATCATCATGGAATAATCACTAAGCGGTGCCATGGGATAAGCCAGGCCACAATTACTCGGTGCACGCCCGCACGCCCGTCACTTGGCATGCGCGTCACCTCAACAATAGTCATAAATCATTTAGATCGGGGTTTCGAACCCTCAGAACCAAGTTTGGAAACGTTACTTACCTCAAAATCTGCTAAAATACTATTCCGCAGTGCCTTTGCCTCTAAATCCGGCGTCTGAGTGCTCCAAATCTACCAAGTTCATATTTATATCATCAATTTATGCTTAAGGAATGAATTCCAATTGAAAAACATCAATTTTCTCTCAAAATCCGAAATTAGTCAAAACCCGACCCCAGGGCCCGCGTCCCAAAACTCAGAAATTTTTATACAAAACTATTCTTCATCATCTCACAAGTCCGTACATATAAAGAACACTAAAATTGGAGTTTATTTGACCCGTCAAATCAATCCCTAAAGGTCTCATAATCTCAAGCCCTAAACCCACCATTTTCTACTAATTTTCATGAATTTAACACTGATATTATGTTCTATAATCATCCATAAATGAGTTTTAAGGTCCAAAACACTTACCTCTATGAAGAACAATGATTTTCCTCTTTAAAAGTCGCCCCCAAAGCTCTCTGTCCGTACAAAAATGGTGTAAAAAGGGTTTAAGTCGCGGAGGGTTTAATTATATACTGCCCAGTGATTTCTTCACTGCGATCGCGAGTCCTCACGCGATCGCGAAGAACAAAATTCCCTGTCCCCCACTTTACTCATTGCGATCACGGCATAAGCCACGCGACCGCGTTTCACAGCAGCTCAAACCCACGCGATCGCGAAGACCAATTGACCTCACCCCCACGCGCCAGGTTAGCTCTACGCGATCGCACTTCACCTTCTTCCAAACCTACGTGATCGTGATGTAAAAAATTTTCCTGGCCCTCAGAGTGTTCTACGCGATCGCATCCCTTGCCATGCGATCGCGATTCACATATCCCTGCTGCACAAAAACCAGAAAATCAGCAATTCTCTAAGTCCAAAAATGCCCGTTAACCAATCGAAATCAATCCCGAGCCCCTCGGGACCCCAACTAAGCCTACCAAAATATCCCATAACATCATTCTAACTTAGTTTCACTCTTAAAATGCCAAAACTAACATCAAAACACCAAATTTACATCGAATTCAAGCCTAAGAACTTTGAAATTTCTAAAATCCACCAACGATGCCGAAACTATCCAAAACAACTCCGATTGACCTGAAATTTTGCAGACATCAAAAATGACATTACGAACCTGTTCCAACTTTCGGAGTTCCATTCCGACCTCGATAGCCTATTTTTCACTACCGATCAAAAATTACCAAAAACTAACTTTCGCCAATTCAAGCCTAATTCTACACTGTTCCTCACAAAAATATTCCAAACACGCTACTAAATCCCAAATCACCTAAAAAAATCTATCCGAGCCATAAAATCCGTATTTCGAGGTCGTTTACAATTAAGTCAACTCTCAGTTGACTTTTTCAACTTCAAGGCTATTTTTAAAGACTAAGCGACTAAACTCTCACTACAATCATTCCGATTTCAAGCCTACCAACTCTAACACATCAATAATAGATAACCAACCTATGACAAGTCAAGAATAGTAATTGTAATGTAGGTTCTACGTAACGATCGACCTGGTCGTTACACTGCCTTTCTTTGTCTCACCATATTATTGTTTGTGCATGTTATGTGGACGACAAGCTCAAATTATCTACGCATATGGACCACCCCCTAGCTTGTGCTTGCTAGATCTCCCTCTCACTCTCTTGGTTTCGTAACTTTTTCTGTTTTTGGGTGTGTGAACAAAATCTCATACTATCGGTCACAATCCGTTTATGTGAATAAAATCTCATATTATTAAAAGATTGAGTATATATAGAGAACGTGTAGGAATGCTCTTAATAGTATGAGATTTTTTGAGTAAAATCGTTCGAACTTGACTCAAAGCGGACTATATTGATCAGATTATGTTAAATATCTTTGGGATGATTTGTGTCTTATACCTGATGGATTACAAGTATAAACAGGGGAAGCAAATAGCTAGGAACATTTGCATATAATATAGATAAAAAAAATCACATATTTTAAGTAAACATAAAATCGATACATATCTCTTGAAGCATGAGTCCATGAAACGAGCATCCAACCATGAGCAAAATGCTTCCACGAGATCATTCTTCAGTTTGACAGTTTTCTGTTGTGTTGCGTGAATAATACTCAAAATTTGCGAAATTTGTGTGGCCGAATTTCTCCAATAAAAACATGTGGAAACATCTAGCCGCAATACTTTTTCAACCGTGCTAGGTCTTTCTTTCCATCGAGAAATTGGATTACATTTAATTCTTAACTATTCAGACACAACAAGGACCATAAAATTTAGTTAACGATGCTTTCTATTATGAAATTAATTCAAAATGTCTGAATTAATTAATTTTACCATAATAAATTCTGAATTATTCCATTATAAATTCATAATTACACTCCTCGATTTAATTTTAAAATTCTTTCACCAAACTTTATTAATTCCCCATGTTAATATTAAGATACTAATCAATAAATTAAATTATTGATAATTTAATTCATCGATTAATTTCTTTAGATTTTTGCTTAATTTATTTCATGTGACTGATATAAAATTCACTTTCAGGATTTACACATAAAAACTTATAAATTTTCATAAAGGTTTACGATCAATCTCTAGACTGAGACATGTATTCCATCAACTAACTACTATTTCACCAATCTATATTTTTATCATCTAATTTATCATGCATATTGTCCCACGAAAGAATCTCACCTTTTAATAAATTAAAATAATAAATAATACACACAACTAATCAAAATTAAGAGTATAAGTACATTTAATAGACTAGAAAAATTATTTTATTAAGCTAGTATAGAATACATATCTCTACTTGTTCTGTTCAATATATACAAAATGTACTAGCAGAAGAAGTAGGAGTTACCATTTCTATAATCAAGATAAATTATATTTAGTCTTATGTTACAATCGTTCCGATGGCTTGTCTATTTTCATCATTAGATTATGAACATAATCTTTATAACTTATAAGAACCGATGATTTAATCTTCGTATAATTAAGCTGAATTCTATACACTAAATCATCTATTATATAAGTAAAAGACACAGGCGAATACATGATCTATATGATTTTTTATTAAAATTAAATGAATAATTATTCTATAATAATTAATACATGACTAATAGTATATATCCGAACAATACCCGTATAATTAAAAAATATGGTGAGAGTTTGTTTGATTAATGTGTCCCATGCATAGTAGGGCTAAATCTCAATTTGGATCATTATATTTTCAGTAAACACATGGTAATACTCTTAGAATTATACTTGAATTTGTGCCAGTAATTTATTTCATCAAATTAAGTTGTAACTCCAAATCGTGCATTCTAGTGTAAGTTAATATGAAGGAGATCTAGAGAGAGAATGAGAATGACAAGCATGACAGATAATGAGAATTCAGAAGAGCAAGAACAAGAAATAAACATAACACCACCAAGATGTACATCGAAACAGTATAATTCATTACCGTTAATTAGAGATCTCGAATTTAAATTTAAAAAGTGCGCTTCCAATTCCACCTACTCTCCACAGGAGGAACAATTCTATGACGTACTAAGTAAAAAGTGAAATACATGGTAGGGGTGGGGGATATATTGAGAGAACAATTATTATATAATAAAGTACAATAATGACTTCATATATGCTTTCGTACCATAAGACGAAGCATTTACTTGCACAATATTCTTGCCCCCACCCCACTTTTTTTTTAATTTTATTTTACTCTTAGTTTTCTAAGTTTTATTTAGCAAGAAATCATTGAACAAACTCAGCCTCAAACAGTTGGGGATCACGCCTCCTCCTAATCTTGGCCGGCATTATGCAAGCTCTTGATTTTTCTCTACAACCCTCACGTCTTTTGCTGATCGAAGCACATTAGCCTGTAAAATTGGTGATATGTCAATAACATTGAGAATAATAAAAAAAGAAAATTGATAGAACTATAGTGTCCGTGCTAGCTTGCGCAGAGTGTTAGTAAAGTGTTCAATTGAATCTATAACTTTTGACGTTTGAGTAAAAATTTATGTGTAAAAATTTATTAAAATTATATAACATAATAACCCATAACTTTAAAAATATAATGGGTTCAGTGCTAAAAACTTTATAATTGAACCCACAAAATTTAAATTCTGAATCCGCCTTTCACTTGCGCGACCTCAACTAAGAATAATATTTAAATTACCAGAACATCTTATACACCAGAAAAATACATAACAAGTAAAAATGTGTGTTTCATATAAAAGAAAACATTCCAGAAAACAAGTATTTCCGACAACCAGACACAAAAATATATTTTACTTATAGGTCACAGGTTCAAGGAGCAAAAGCATCGATCCTGTGTGAACACGGGAGGCTTTACACACAAGCTGCCCTTTAGTCAATTTAAACTACTAGTTTTTAAATTTTAGGGAGTGTTGGATAATGAGGCATAAAAAGAGTTGGCAAAATTTCTTCTGGAAAATTAAATGTTTTCTGTCATATCAAACACTCGTGAGATCACAAAAAGATACCTGATTATCCGTGATTGCTACAGCAAAGCCATCAACAATCACTAAGGACATTGTCTTGTTGTAGCTGCCTGGCTCAAGGGTGTTTTCTAACAACTCATCATGTTTCTTGCATAAGTACAGATCAAGCTCTTGTGTTCCCTTCTTCGTTCTAAGATATAATATTATGTATGTCATTTTCGACATATTAGTAAAACTAAGAACATCGTTTGTTGAAAATGATTTTACATAAGATAAAAGGATGATTCTAACCTGTTGGATTTAAGGCGCTCGTATTCTGGATCATAGTTCATGAAAACAAAGTAAACTTCTCTTCTACTTGCCATTATCACCTCACTCTCTCCTTCTACTTTAGATTTTCTCTATAGAAATGTGTTTGAGGAAATATAAAGCTCAAGAAGTGGCTATTTATACATAAAGAGCCAGTAGATTTTGGTAACACGAAGCATTTTCTAGCTCACTTAAAGTAGCAAAAATAGTAGTGGCTTTACAAGGAGAAGAAAGTTTTGACGCGTGGAGAAGAGGATTTACTAGCTAGTTACTACTCAATGAAATATATATATATATATATATATAGTAATTGAAGTAAAGGATTTAAATAACCCATACCAACTGTATGTCCATTTGCGAGTGGCGAAAAAATTATTGGATTTAAGTTATAGACATGAACACTATAACAAATATTTTACATCATTAAGTGTAATCTAACTTATTATAATAATCATGTTACTATTGATGTTACTACATATGTCCCATTTTATGTGACTCGATTCGAAGTATGATGGTCAAATTATCTAACTTTCGAACTGAGTTTGATAATGGAGGTGAAACGTGTGTGTATATTTTAAATAGACTCATCCTCCTTTATTTTGAAAAGCTCATACTCAGTAATAAGTATATCTGTTTTGGACTGCTTAACCTGAGTAGTTCCTTCATGGCATTTTTGAAAGCTTCCCAGACCTCCTTAGCATATTTACATGCTGAGGCGTGATTGTATTCATCAAGTCCAATACTACAAACAAGAATCTTCTTTGCTTTGAAGTTCTTTCCAACAGCCTTTCCGTTGCCTCGTCTTTGGGACAGTCCTTGTTCCCTCTCCAACAGCTTTCCCCATTTTAAATTGCTTTCAGTTTGTCTTTTTCCAGTCCCTTGGAGCTTCAAATTAACTTCCTAAATTTTCTGCACTATATATCTAGCTTTGGCAGTTGGCAATTTCACCTCTTTTTTAAAAAAAAATATTTGTCTTATATTTTTCTAGTGAGTTACCAATTTTTCAAAGCACTCTTATTTAATACTAATCGTTATTTTACAAAATCTGGATTTGTAACATAATATAGACAGAGGTGAAGTCCTACTTTTTCATTTGGAGTTACTTTCAAGAATCAACACAACTAAAAAAATTGTCCAAATTCGTCCACCAAAATCCACCGAAATTGGTCAGAAATTAATAGAAATCGACTGATTTCCGACCGATTTTAATTGGTCGGAAAGATGATGGTCGTTAACCTATACCGACCGAAATTGGTCGGAAATTGACAAAAATCGACTGATTTCCGACCGATTTTAATTGGTCGGAAAAATGATGATTGCTAACGTATATCGACCGAAATCGGTCGGAAAATTCAAAGCGTTGACTGACTGTCAAACTTCAATTTCCGACCAAATTCGGTCGGTAACAATTATTTTTTTTTAAAATTTTCAAATAGCGACCGAAATCGGTAAATGTTTTATAAAAAAAATTATTTAAATAAATAATTATTTGTAAATTGTAATAAATTGTTAATTTATAAAATTAATTTTCGACCGATTTCTGTCGGTTTTTATCCATCCTATAACGGTAGCATTATATTGCTGCCATTCAACCATAATTAATCAACAACTGTCACACCTCCTTTTTCCTACCCCGCATTAATGAAGGGTAATAAGGGAGTTTTTCCACTTTTAAGTGACATTATTCGGATTTAGGATTTGTTTTAGTTTTTTAGAGTCGCCACCCGGATTTTTTACGGTGTTCCGGGACACCATTTATCTATTCAAATCCTGAACCGAGGGAAGTTTGACTCTGTTTAATTTGTCTGCGCACCAGAAATCCGAGTAAGGAATTC